>JADLZN010009806.1:0-76653 GCA_018155175.1 Sinocyclocheilus anophthalmus
TATATATATAATATTTCAACACCAAAGCGGTAGAAAGTGAGTGATGTGCTGAGTTCTAGGGGTGCCGATGCAAGCGTTCCGCTTGCGCTCGCTCTAGATGACACATTTTTTGACCAGTTCTTATAAAAAAATATTATTTTTCCCGCCAGTTACTTTGGATCCTGGTTTGGCCTACTTCATTGAAGCTCTTAGCCTCTCATATACTCTTTCCACTCGAGTGTTGTTGCCCCTCCGCGTGTGGCCAGCGGTGAGTTTGTCTCCGTACACTAGCTGAAGTGTTAGCCGTGCTCCTGCTAGCTGGTGGATGCGTCTCCTCACAATGCAGGGAAATGACTTCATAGTTTATCACTGTGTCCTCGGGGCTTCGACTGGGCTGTTGGGACGCACGCGCACACACACACACACACACCCCACATACACACACTCGTATTGTTTTCCATGTTTTATAGGTGAATTCCATATGCGTAATGGTTTTTTATACACTGTAGCATACTTTATGTGCTAGTGCCCTACACCCCCCTTCCTTTTTTACATGCTCCTCTCTCTGACGCCCCTCACAGGAACTTTTCTGCATTTTTACTTCTCAAAAAAAACACATTCCGTATGAATTTATAAGCTTGTTCTCTCAGGGTGACTTTGGTCCCCATTACCGGTGATAAATACCAGATAACACCTCCCACACACACCACACCACGGCCACATTGCTACCACGACCACCATAAAACACACACACTCACTCACACACACAACACACACACACAAACAATACAACACACACACACAACACAACACAACACAACACAACAACACCACACACATAAACTCCTCACTCACACCCACACATTCACTCACTCACTCGCACACACACATATAAACACAGTCACTCACACACACACACACACTCTCTATCACTCACACACACACACACACTCTAACTCACTCACACACACACACACTAACTCACTCACCCACACACACACACACCACACACCCTCCCACACAGCACCACACATGTGTGTGTATTCCATGTATTTATGGGGACATTCCATAGCGTAATCGGTTTTATACTGACAAACTGTATGTGCTATTGCCTACACCAACCTCTTCCTCTACACACTACCACATCACCCGAGCATGACTTTGATGCTGCGTCCATGTGGTAACTTCGACCTTTTCTCAAAAAACACATTGCTGTTGCTTTTATAACGTGTTTCCCCTCATGTGGAATTTGGTCCCCATAACGTGATAAATACCAGATAAACACACACACACACACACACCATATTCATACACACAAACACATGCCCATAAACACACACCCGCACTCACCACACTCGTACACCACACACACACACACACACTATAAACTCACTCACTCACCACACCCTCACCCCGCTCACACACTCACCTCACTCGCACACACACATATAACACGAGTCACTCCACACTCCACATCACCACCACCCACCACACACACACGGCACCCAACACTCACTCACACACTTCCCATCAACTCACACACACACATAACACACTCCTCCCACTCACACACACACTAAACACACCGCAGAACACACACGACTCACTCCACTCACATGCACACACACAACACATAAACACCACTCACTTTCACTCACTCACACAACGCACACCACACACTCACTACTCTCTCACACACACACATGAGACACACACCTAACTTACACACCCGGCACACACTCAACGGCACACACACTCACTCACACACAGCCACCAGCACTAAACACACCTGCACACTACACGCCGACCCCCCCCCCTAAACCCCCTCAGCGGTGCACGCAGCACACACACACACACAACACACAAAAACACACACACACACTCGGTCATCTCTCCACACCACACACACACACACACACAGCTCCACGTCTACTTCAACCGGAATCGCACTCGCGGTGACACTTCGCACCACACACGTATAAACACAGTCACCCTCTCATCACCCACACCGCACAACCACAACATAAAACACACTCACTCACTCACACACACATGCTCTGGCTTTAAAAGCAGTGACATCACTGCCCATCCAGCATGTCCTCGAGAGCATCTCGTCCTCTAAACGCACCTCTGACAGCGACAGAAAGAGACAGACATGTCTGAAATGATTGATGACATGCTTTTGAGATTTTAACATTGCAAAATATCATTTTTCACGGCGGGTTTGGGGGGCGTTGGGGGGGGAGGTGGGGGGTTTGGGTTGGGGGGGGGGGGGGGGGGGGGGTGGGGGCGTTCCAAACAGTGGCCTATGCATATGAATGTTTATTCTGTGAGTGCTAAAGAGCTTGTATAAATGTATAAATAGATTTTTCAAAAATCATTTTTTTTTTTACTTAGGTTATCATGTTTTTGTTGTGTTAGGTTTGCTGTATTTTTTTTTTTTTTTTTTACCTAATCAAAATAACCCAACTGCAGTTTGATCGAGAATAATTGGAATGCACAATGACATTTGTTTTTTTGAAAATTGTTAAAAATGGAGTTATCTGTGTTTGCAAATGACCTCTTCATACATTTATGATTCATGCAGTATTTTTATTTTAATTGTACATAAAATAAAACTACATTATTAAACTAAAAATTTATTTAAACACAATTAAAATATCTTATAGGCTATCTTTGCTTTTAATTTTTTTATAATTTTTTTTTTACATAAAATACTTTTTACATAATTAATAAGGCTACATTAATAATATTTAATTTTTATTTTCTATAGTTTGGAATCCTTTAGTGCCATAATCATTATTTTAACACATTATTTTTTCCATAATTAATCTGACTGACCCTTTCCTTAAATTATCTAGTTTTTATAAAATGCACCTGAGCTTTTAGACGTTTTTCATATGACAGGGTTTATTTAGACATAGTATAGAATTTCAATATCAGCCATTTATTGATTGTCAGTTATAACATGAAAATAATTATTGCCTTTGTTAATTCTATGTTGGGCAGATAGACAGAAGACAGTCAGTAATCTCTGAGCTGCAATGATTCCCAGGTCAGTCTTGTGAACCCTGACCTCTCCTCTCTCAGCTCATCTTCTGTCCCGGGGCAGAGCGGCGAGGGCCAGCAGTGTCACGTGTGAGTCACCGACAGAAAGAAAGAGAAACGGATGAAACGCAAAGCTGAGCGCTGTAAGATAGCCCATTGTGTGCAGCAATGTGACGCTGCTCTAGTGCTCTGCAGTAGCTTGAGAAAGTGGTTTATTATCAGAATGACACTCATTTATCTGCCGTGAGTCCGTCTGTAAATACAGCACAGATACAGTAATTACTCGCAGGGACTCGCTCCAGCTGGCAGCCGTGTTTTACAGCACATATGTACAGAAACATGTCTGCTTGTGCTCAGACTGAAGTGTCATATGCCACCTTCTGTGTTCGTTTAGCGCCGTGCTTTATTTTTGGTAGTCCACTTAGAGTGTAATTCAAGCTTTCATTGCACGCATGCAGTCCTGTTTTACATACACTGTGTTCTTGCATTTGTTCATAAATATACAAAATTTGCATTTAAGCATTTAAAATAATTTATTGTCATTTTTAGTATTTTTATTTTTTTAGACCTAGTGTTTTGTCCTTATGCGACTCTTAGTTGTGGTTTGGTTTTTTCTTTTCATTCTCTATTTCCTGGTTTAATTTTAAGTTTCAATTTAATCAGATATTTTTAAATGCAGATTACACTTGTCATCATCTAATAAATTTCATTCATAAACTTAATTTAAGAACATTGTCAACTACAATCTTTACTCTTAGTTTATTTTAGTTTGTTATCGATTCTTTTTGATAATAATGTGTGGAATCTATTATATCGGTTATTTATTTATATATAAATATATATAATAGATATAGATAGAAAAACCCACTTAATATTTTTATAACTATGTTTTTAACATTTAAAAATAGAGGTGTGCACATCATTTTATGTTAAATTTTCATTGTTTTTTTGACAGGTTGAAAAGGAAACTTGTAAATTATTTTAAAAGAGTTAAGATTATTTTTTTTACCCATTGGAATTATTTTATTTCCTGTATTTTATGTTCTAAAATGTATCCCATATAAAGATTTGAGTTGCATTGTTTTGTATCTTTAGGGGGGGGTTGCTTTATAGGTAATTTGGTCGTAAGGTGCTACAGCTAAACTACGATGTTACAGAATAAGACATGTACAATTGCAAAAGGTGGTGGCGCCACTTATCTGATTCAGCGTTTAGTTTGTTCCTATTTTTTATAATTACGAAGTTGTGACGATCCTGTTTTTGCTTTGTACATTATGGGGTAATTGAGTGAGACCAAAAGGTATTTAAAGCAGTTTTAAATAAGGCAGCACATCACACAACTGACAATAATTAACGGACGGTCGAATACTTTTGCAAGGCATGCGTGTGTGTGTTTTGTGGGATGTGTATATATTTTATATATGTTTCTCCTAGGCTTTTGCGGGGGGGGGGGTCCTTTTTTTCGTGGACTTCCCTTTCTAGTGGTCCAATTAAATTGTATTAATCAAAAACATGTCTAATTAATTCTCAATTTAACTCAATTTATTAAAAATTGTACAAAATTACATGTTTAGGGCCCTATGAAATTTTTTATTTTTTTCCAACCTTATGTTTTATTGTTACCAAATTCTGTTTTAGCATGTCTTTAATTGTAATGTTTTTACAATTAAAACATTGAAGAAATACTAAATGCTTATTCCTTAAAAATAAGGTTTAATAATTTTAGTAGTAGTAGTAGCAACCTGTTACGTACAGTACATTCTACTCAACAATAGTAATATATTTCTGCCAATTCCCTCAAGTTAAACCGAACTTTTATTTCGACAGGTTGCCGTGAATACAATTACATTTCTGTGTGTGTATGATATGAGGATAGTTTTACTCATGAAGTGACTCTCAGAGCAGTTCTGGAGATGTTGTTCATGTATTTATGTCCTCATTAGTGAGACGGCAGGCGCTAAAATCACCGCAAGCGTCACTTGCGCTTCAGTAATAGTAAACAAAACCGCGCGTCTGGGCCATTCATTAACAGAGAGACACGCAAAATTAATATTTAAATATTCGTTTTGCGGCTTAATATTTACAAAAACTAGTGGGAGCGCATCGGCCGGAACTCTGCTGTGCGTGATGCAGAGCACGCGACCATAACAGACCGAAATGACATGCTCCATCATGTAAATAAGATAAATAACATAAGGCGATTTAGTTTGCTTAATAAAAGAAGAAGGTATAGACATGTTCTATAGGAAAGGTAACTTTAAATGACTTCTGTTGTGATCTGGCGCTATAGAGAAAATATAATTAAATAAAATTAACTTGACCTTCAAGGGGGACGGGGTGCCGTTTGGGGGGTGGGGGGGGCACCCCCTTAATATAATGGTAAAAAAAAGGGAACACTGTATATATATAGTGAAAAATAAATATACTAAAATATATTTAAACATTTTTTTTTTTTTTGCTAGTCATTTTTCTTTATTGTTTTTTAAACCATTGTAGAATTTAGTATTGGGCATTTATGGGTATCGCCCTACCATTAAAATATGAGCACTTTGTATTTATATACAGATTGAGCAAAGAATTTCTAGCGCTGTTCGTGCTCTATCTTGTGTTCCAGACCGAGAACACCCAGCAGCTGCTCATGAACCTATCACCTCCGTCACCATGTCACTGAAGGCCTGTGTGTAACCGGCTCTTTCCCACTAGGACTCATTTCACGCTCGCTTACGGCTGTCCTCTGTCTCTCTCTTTAACATGACGTCTGCGTGTCGTCTGTCTGAAGGAATTGCTGGCAGATGTGTTTGAAAAGTTGCAAGTTTTTCTAGCCGATATTGGCTAGAACTAGTACTCGCATCCTGCGGCCGTAATAATAAGGAACTTTGCTGCCGTACCATGGTGCAGCAGGCGCAATGATATTACTCAGCGCCTGAAAATATTCCCCAGCATGCTCCCTGTGCAAGCAGCTGGTCACGTTGGTTATGTTGACGGAAATTAGCCTATTTTCAGGCACTGCGTAATATCATTGCACATGCTGCACCCATGGTACGGTAAAGTTCCTTGATTATTACGCTTGAATGAGAGTATAGTTCCTAGCCTTATCGGCCTAGAAAATCACAACTTTTCTTTTGTCTTAGTACACGATGTAACTACAGAAGATTCAAGTTTTAAATAGAAAAATATAGAAATGCTTTGGTCATTTTTGAGCAAGATGCTAACGGTCTAATCAGATTAAATGATCTATGCTAAGCTACAGCTAAAGTGCTACCGCCAGACCCGGAGATCGGCTGAATGGATTCGAAAACGGTAAAATTCAACTGTTTAACTCTAGGGGAGTTGGAAAATGAGTCTATTTTCAAAAATAGTGGAGTGTTACTTTAAGATCTAAACGTTCACTTATAAACAATACTTGTGGTTAATAATTTATCATTAATAAATAAATTATTTTATTAAATTTAATAATAGATGCTGTGTGTCGCTGCTAACGGAACACATCACTCACAGGCTGAAGAGCTCCAGCAGTGCTGTATATCCTCGACTCTGGGCGATGATCACCGGTGTGGCGCCCTGTTTGTTACACAGGTTGAGGGCCTCTCGGGCCCCTGGCTGCTTGAGGAGAAAACTGGCCACTCTGAGGAGCCCGCGGCGGGCTGCAAAGTGAAGGAGGGTCTCTTGAGGTTCCAGTCCTGAAAGAGAGAAATAAGAATATTCAGAGAGAAAAACAGAGGGATGTAAACCAATGTCTGTCTGACCTAGTCTTTTGCCCTAATTTACAAGTACTAGCATTCTATTTAATTGCAAATTAAATTTCTGCTATGACAATAAATCATACAATGTATGTTTATCATTCCAAAGTTATACGTTTTTTAATGCATTTATCCTCCTATCAGCTGCATTTATTTGATCAAAAATACAGTAAAAACAGGAATATCATGAAATATTATTGCAATTTAAAAATGACTGTTGATATATTTTAGACAGACGTACTGCTGCTTAATATTTTTGTGGAAACTGATTCTTTGATGAACAAAGTTATTTTGTAACATTATAAATGTCTTTACTGTCATTATTGATCAATTTAATGCATCCTTCATAAAAGTATTAATTTTTTAAAACATTTTTTTTTTTAAATCCTTACCCAACAGTTTTGAATGGTAGTGTGTATACAGTATATTTCTATATGTCCTTGTATTTGAACAAGAATGTTTTTGCATTGCATAAAATATCAAGGCATGTGATATTTGTTTTAAAGAAAAAATAATCCACCACACAAGTTTGTTAGGGCAAGGACAAAGTACTGTGACTCAGCAGAGAAGAACCAGGCCAAAAATAATGTCAATTAATTAAACAGATTTGCCACCTGTAATTAACATCACACTGTAACTGACCTGTCAACCGTCATATGACCATTATGAACTCAAAGGAACTGTTCTGATTACTTGGAACCTGATCTGGAATGTCATTTAGGGACGTTTATTTGGCTACAGATATGTGCTGTGGAATATCATCCAGTACATTCTCTTCTAAATTTGTAATGATATCCAAAAAAAGAATGAAAACAAATGTAAAAAATGGAGACATAAGTCGCAGGCCAAGGATAACTTGAGAGATTTCCACAAAAGTATTATTAGCCCTCTAAAATTGAGCAGTTTATATTTGTATTTTATAATAGATTACATATTAAATTAAATGTGGCTGTAAATTGTATTTTTTTTTCATCGTATAGAATGTTAGAACTCAATCAATGAAGTATGAGCCTGATGATCTACACTAATACTATAACGCCCCCTAAAGGATCAACCACATCTTAACTTCTGTTGAGTATAATACATAATAAATATATGATAAAGTCCTATTGGACGATGTAAACAGATCTGAAACATCTCAACCATTATGCCAAACAGACAACTTTAAAATAAAACATTAAAGTAGATGTGCTCAACTTCTGAAATCAAATGGACCACATTCAAAACCGCAACAGATGCAAAGAGCTGCCATTTTTCCATTTTATATGAAATAAACAGCCATCAGACCTCCAAATGCACTTTTCTTTGTCATGATCAGTTAAGCTACAAAATTATGCTGGTTTAAGTTCTTGTGATAAATAGTTACAACTAATTAAATACAAAATTTGAACATTATTAGAACATGACTACTTATCTTAGTTTAGTCTAAAACCCTCTCTGTAAAAACCTTTAACTCTAATTAAACAAAATGAAACAAGAATTTTGAACCTGGCTTTATCCAATGTTCAGATTTCTGTAATAGAAATGTATGTAAATTAGTGCATATTTAATTAGACAATGCCTCATTTCCATATTTAAACAGAAAAATTTAAGTTTTAATAGAAAATAGTTAACTGGGGAAGTATTCACCTGGGATGTCTTGCCTTAAAGAACAAATACAGAAGGCAATTGCAGGTGTAACGCACGATTACTTGAACCTACAAACTTTTGATTGCCAGCCCGGATCGAAGCACTAGCCACCACCAAGCTGCACTCACGTGTGTTATTCCTCAGCAGGTTCCAGCCAGGGGGCAGCGTGATATGTTTGAGGGCCAGGGACAGATTCTGGTCCAGCTTTTCGCACTCCTGCAGTGGGATCTGATGCTCGTCCAGTAGCAGAGCCTCTTCCAGTAGGTTTGTCTGCCCCACCGCGCTCACCAGGAACTGGGCCATGTCGAAGGCCAGGTCCTGTACGAAGTGCAGGCGCTCGGTAGCCAGAGTATGAATGTTACCGTCTGGTCCCGCTGAGCACAGGGTGACCAGCACCCACTCACAGCAGTTATGAGCTGTACAGAGAGGAAAAGTTAATGACAGCTTTTGTAATGCACATGACTTTGTAACCCATCAGCCACATGACAAAACTGTAAACAGGACAAATATGATGTAATTTCTATTTCCAGAAAAAAATATTTCTGCAATGTCCCAATAACATACTTAGAGTCGTGCAAGAACAGGATACCAGTTTTAGAAATATTTAACCTCCATAATGATACATATTTCAGAGTGAAACAGAATCTTAATTAAGAAACAAATGAAGAGTTTGGTTCCAAAACGCGATAAATGCCACTGTTAAAAAAAGTTTCCGCCAAAATCGGTATTGTTTCTGGTCGGTATTAAAAAGTCCATTTTTAATTTTACGCAAAATGTGATATCTGCCGAGTTATTCTGTCATGTTTCTCCCTTTTTTTCCAAACCACGACAAACACCAGTCTCCCTTTTCTGCAGAATGCGATATATCTGCTCAACCAATCACAGCGCACCATTCCACGCACTCTAGAAAGTAATGGCGGCGTTTTGAATACACCCAGCATCCTAGTTTTCCTCATCTATTTTGTACTTTGTGATCAACAAACAAACAAACTAGGGCTGCACGATAAATCGCATGCGATTGTCATGTGCATCTCGTCAGTAAAGCCGGTTCTGTGAATAGTAAATCTCCCTCACGTGCTTTCAAATGGAGCGGCATTTAATACACAGAGCCGTAGATCACTGCAATATCGCAAAAATTGACTAGTGCTATATGCTGTATTAACAAAAACATTAATGGCATAAATAAAAAAAACTCACACTGACAAGCTACGCAATATCGTGTTCATAATCTAATGCGACTCATCTGCAATTATGAACACGATAGTGCGTAGCTGTCAGTTGTAAGTTTTTTATTTATGCATTAATGTTTTTGTTAAGACGCGTATAGCACTAGTCAAACGAAATGAAGTGTAACATGGAAAGATGAATGGCACGTTTGGACGCTGATGTAAGGGAAATTGTGCTTTTGGGAATTTCTGTGTTTATGTGATATTGTGTTCATGATGAATTTTCTTTTATTGTTGTAATTAGTTTATAGCATTAACAAGATGACCTGTTGAATTCTTTTTGGGAGCGATGACTGGTTGAATGTATTTTTAGTCCAGTGCCTGTGTATAAGATTAGTATTGACCAAGTTCAGTGGCTGTCATATGTGGATCAACTTACTATGTTGTGTATTTTCAACAGTTTCAATATGAAAAATAACTTTTATATTGATTCAATGGATTTATTGCATTTTGGAAGAAAAAAAAAAAATGTGTCATGGATTTATTGCATTTTGGGAAAAAAAATTATACAATTTTATAATAAATCTTTGAAAATCTAAATCTGGATTTGAATTTATGTTATTATAACCTAAAGATACCATGTGAAAGTTTGAAACAGAAAATAGTTGTTTTCATCTTGCCCCTTTCTTGGTAAAGAAAACACATTTTTTACTCAAATTAATCAAAATGGATTTACAGTGTTTTGGAACCAAACTCTTCAAATGTAGAGTAGGACCCCAAATTTTATCCGGAAAGTGATTAAGTGCTTCAATGTTACTGGTTATTGTAATTTTTCCCTGACCCAGTACTGTAAATTATTACATTTTGATTTTTTTTTTTTTTTTAATAAATGTCACTGACATCCAAGATGTTGATGAATTATTTTCTTCATCAGAACAGATTTGGAGAAATGTATGTATCATTACATCACCTGCTCACCAAAGGATCCTCTGCAGTGAATGGGTGCCATCAGAATGAGAGTCCAAACAGCTGATAAAAACATCACAATAATCCAAACACGACTCCAGTTCATCAATTATCATCTTGTGAAGTGAAAAGCTGCACGTTTGTAAGAAACAAATCCCTCATTAAGGCATTTTCAACCATTGCTTCTGGATAAAATACGAGTCCTCTTTCCATAATACTGCTGCAAAACAAGCAAAAACAGTCAAAAATGGTTCTAAACAAATATTTTGGTGGATTTATAGACTTTTTCAGGGAAGCGTTATTATGGACACGTATTTTGGCCACACAGCTTTTCTTTTACTTGTGGATTATTGTGATGCTTTTATCAGCTGTTTAGACTCTCATTCTGACGGCACCCATTCACTGCAGAGGATCCATTGGTGAGCAAGTGATGTAATGCTAAATTTCTGATGAAGAAAAACTCATCTACATCTTGGATGGCCTGAGAGTGAGTAAAATTGCAGCAAATTTTCATTTTTAGGTGAACTATTCCTGGTATATTTAAATAAAAGGTAAATTTTCACGTTGACTTCAATGCAAAATCCATATACAAACACGCAAACTAGGTTCACAAGTGGCAAACACAGCCTCTCCCTGTAATCTCCCTCCATCAGCGGATCATCCCCTTCACTGACTGCTGAGGCATCTGACACTGAAACACAAGCATTGCTGCCCTCAATGTCATTCATTCATGCTGACTGAATATCTGCATAGAGAGCGGGTTCGCTTCAGCCCAAAACAGCCCTAAATAAACACGCAAATCATTCAAACGATGAGTTAAGAAAAGACTAATGCATATATAGATACGCCTAAAAATATGCCACAATCAGTTTCTCCATTGAACTCTCTCTATGGGCCTGAGCTACACCATGTTCAGTGTGACCCAATCCACCTGAGTCCTTAATAGGATCACCAAGCAAACATGTTTTGTTGACAGGACCAAGTGCTGCCACCTTTATTTGGCCCGAGACAAACACTGTCCACAGTGAGGACCTACATGAGGGTTAATTCATATAACACAATCTTTGACTGGAAAATACAGCTTAAAACACAGATTATGTATGTGTGCATAAACCAAATTAGTAAATTGTAGAGAATGCTCATTTTACTTTGCCAAAAGTAATTTCTTAAAAAGAGGACAGAGGGCAGCATGTTCACCCAACTCATCTTCCCCCAACTGAGTAACGTCTCTAAATATGCAGTCAGAAGAACATAGTTAAATATTCATCACTAGAACTCACAGTGACACCCAGAACAACCACATTCCTCAACTTTAGTATGTGGCAATGATTTAATGTGAAACTTAAAGTGCGCCTATTATGGGTAATGAAAGGTTCATATTTTGGTTTTGGGAGTCCACAACATCAGTTTGACATGCATGCATGGTCAAAAAACACTTTCATTGTCTTATAATATGCATTTATTTTTACCTTACTTGCTCAACGACTCCCAAACGATTCGCTCAACGATTCATTTTTCCAAACCCCTCCTTTGCGTGACGCTAATCTGCGGTGATTGGTACGATTGGTTTCATTTTCATTTCATCATGCCTGTAATGCCTGATAAAGCAGCGTTTGTGAGCGCAGTGCTGCTTTGTGTACAGCGTTACCGGGGAAAACGCTATTTTACCGCTCCAAAAGCGGCATCTAGTGGTAAAGAAAAGACCAACAAGAGGGCGGGCAATATGCTAATGTTTCATGTTGACCTCAACATGAAACGGCTTGGGATTCGTTTTAAAAACAACTTGTTTCAATGATTCAGAGTCGACTCTTTCTTTTGAGAGACAATAACTTTATACACGGTGCACTTTCAGATTTAAAACTTTGCAGGATGTTTTCATTCACTTAGAGCTGTGTTACACACTGCATGAAAGGTAATTTTCAAAAATCCATAATAGGGACACTTTAATTTCTTAATCAATCTGAAATTTGATGCATGTCATGTTTCAATGCTAAAACACTTAATCTGGTCCCAGTTTATGCAGAGAAACGTAGAAGCAATTTGCAGCTTGATTTTTATGTAAAGTGTTTTTAAAACATCAACCAGTAGAGACGCACAATACTGGCTAACGTGTGCTTTTTTCTTTTCTTTTCATGGTATCAGCAATATTTTATGATTTAGCTCAATAATCTAGCACTAAATTGAAAGGATAGCAAGAAAGCATGGACTTTAAAGGTTTAACCTTTTAAAAGCACGAATATTACAGCATGAATCTCTTGAAGAACGATTTCACGTTAAAAACACAAGTTGGCATGAGTTGTTGTGTGCATGTATGATCCAAACAGTTTATTCAAGTTTTTTAATTTTAATTGTATTTTTTAGAAAACTACTATAGATTTATAATACCACCATTTATTGGGGATTCTCTATTTAAAAAAATGAAAACAAAGATATTGTCATTTAAATATTTGTGTATTAATAATAACAATTTTATCTCAGTCCATATGCAGTTTATTTTTTATCTTTAAAGTGCTATTGACTACTAGAGCACCAAATAACAATTTTATAGCAAACTTTATTTTAAGACAAGGATTCCCAAACTTTTTTGTCAGCCGAACCCCTTTGACCTAAAATATCGAAGCAAGATTTTAAGCGAATATTTCAAGAACTTAACACATTTGCATGTTAATGGTTCTCTGATGTTGTTCAATGCCACATGACATGCAGGTAAACAATTAAAACATTTCATATTTTTAATGAAGGTCATCATTTAATTTATAATTAGCTTTTCAGAAACTCACAAACCCCCTGCAGTTCCCTCACAAACCCCAATTCATAAACCCAGTTTTAGGAGATGTGTGTAACAAAAACTTTTTTTTTCAGCAGAAAAAGGGTCAAGAGGTCACAGTTGGGATGCAGTTGGCTATAACATCACATATCTAAGGGCCTAATATTACGCTCACCTGGACACACAGCCTGAAGGGTGGCATGGCTGACCTTCAGTGTGCTGGTAAGATGTCTCTGAGCAGAGCCAGTGAACAACAGGAAGAACTGCACCTCCCCCTGTTCTCCTTCACCGAGCGACTCATCACAGAGCTGAACTGTTAGCACACACTCGCCCTGATACAGGAAAAGAAAGAAGTGTGAAACACAAAACTATGTGTTTATGAATAAGAATTTTAGGGCAAAAATCACAAACAAAATGCCAAAATGATCCAAGCCTCCACCCGTTCCAAAACCTTTTGACTGAATGATGTGTTCATATTCTGCAAACTTGATCAGTAAACTACAGTTTTAAAAAACAAACAATACATTTCTACATTATGTATTAGACACAAGGACTTGATGAATGTGAAAGGTTTGCAAAAAGCTTCCTATCCTTGCTTCTAAAATGGAATCTTTCATATATTTTTAACCCAAGAACTCAGAGAACCAAAACTGAAGTTGTGGTTACAACAGGATATCACACTCGTGTTGGTCTGCACAGATTAGCACAGATAGCACTGTGTGAATTTAACAGCACACGCCCTGATGTTCTAGATGAGAAGCTTCCCTCCTCCTGTCACACTTTCACAAATTAACACACAGAAAAAAATACTATATAATTAATATTCAAACAACATGCTCAGAGGCCGATGGAACCACCACTGCAAAAGTCCATTATCACAAATCAAGTTTCTAATTAGAATCTAAATGAATTTCCTATTTAAACAGGACAAACTGTACATGAAAATATCAGACGGAATAATGAAAAAAATGAAGCATACTTCTATTCAGCAAGTATGCATGATTAAATTGACCAAAAGTGACAAAAAGACATTAATAATGTTACAAAACTTTACTTTCTATTTGTCAGAGAATCCTGAAAAAAAAAAAAAGTATCACAGTTTCCACAAAAAAATAAGCTGTCACAGTTTTCAACCCAATTTTTTTTTACATTGATAATAATAAGTTTCTTGAGCAGCAAATCAGCAGCATATTTGAAAGAAGGATCATATGACACTGAAGACTGGAGTAATGATGCTGAAAATTCAGCTTTACATCACAGGAATAAATACAATTTTAAAAATTCTCAAATAGAAAACAGTTATTTTAAGTTGTAATAATATTTCACAATATTACTGTTTTTACTGTATTTTTAAACAAATAAAGGCAGCCCTTGTGAGCATAAGAGACTTTTTTCAAAAATGAAACAAAACTAAAAAATTATATGGATAAAACACTCTAAAAAGTCACAAAGTCCCATTTGGATGTAATGGTGACTTTGAAGAAATAAAACTTTACTTTAAAGACCCATTGTAAAAAAAATATATAAGAATTTGACTGTAAAGAATGCAGAAACCAATGTTCCGATTTTAAGAACCTATATTGCAAAATTTAAATCTCCAAAACATTTAAGAACATAAATCTCCAATGAACTATAATTTAATCAACTCAAGAAACAGATAAAGCAGTCTTGATATGTAGAGGGTTCTTTGTTGAAACTTTAAGGGGCCATATGATGCGATTGAAATTTTTCCTTTCTCTTTGGAGTGTTACAAGCTCTTGGTGCATAAAGAAGATCTGTAAAGTTGCAAACACTAAAGTCTCAAATCCAAAGAGATATTCTTTATAAATTTAAGAGTCAGCCACGCCTACCTAAAACGGCTCGTTTTAACACACCCCCACATGTCTACCTCACTATGTGGGAAGATTTGCATAACGCCGCCCAAATGTTCACGCAAAGAAAGAAGGAGGAAGGAGAGTAGTAGTAAGGTAACTTTTATTCTCGCATCCCTCCCCTCCCCCCGCGAACCGACAAGTAATGTATTTCCGCCCCGCCCCCCGCCATTCACATGTGTAGTTGAAGGCACTGTGGCTTCGTTTGTGAACGCGAAACTACTTTGTTTGGCCTTCCAAAAGAGGATGATAGGTTCGGCAATGCCTGGTGCATGGATTTTCTGATACGTGCTGGCGCAGAGGGAAATACTTCAACTCGGCACTGTCGATCGCCGGACTGGTTTTCACCGTGGACGAAGCAGAGTCCAGCCCGGGGTCGTCACATGGGGTTGTAGGCATCACAGTATGGTAAGGGGCGTAACATTTCCGTCACACGCTTGGGGTATTCGGCCAATCACAACGCACTGGATAGCTGGCCAATCACAGCACACCTCACTTTTAAGGACGGCTGAGCTTGTAAAAAATCAACGTGTTTCGGGAAAAGGGGGGAATAGAGTAAAGGAGGAGAAACAATAATGTACAGTATGTGCAAAATAATGTGTTTTTTTAACCTTAAACCACATAAATACATTTCATTACACCAAACAATGTTCTTTTTAGCAGCATCATATGACCCCTTTAAGAACCATTTGTTTCATGGCAAAGTCCTTGCGTTAAAGCAATAGATATAGGATATGTGAGTTTCGATTGACAATCAGACAGAATTTAGGAAATTTAAGCTGCATACTGACTCCTGAAATTATTTCAGGAGAGGAAAGATGTCTATGGGAATAAAGAAACAATAAGGGGTGTCACACATACTTCTGTGCTCAAAACCGTCCTAATCCATCCTCTTTCACTTATCACCATTGTATCCATTTATCTCAGCCCTTTGGATAATCTAATATCGTTTCAGCAGTTAATTACAGACATTAACACAAAGATAAGTCTCTTTGAAGCCTCATCGGATTTCACAGCAGTGGAGGGAAAATCCCTTCTCTTTGTTGACTGTACTCCGTACATCGGATGGGCTTCTTGTGATAGTAACACAATACCGGTCATACATCCTTCCCGCAGCTCGACTTGTGTTCTGTTCTTGTAAGGTGCTGACAGTCATATTCCCCTTCGGGATCTAGATTAGCCGTATTGCTTCAATCAGGGGTCACCACTATCCTGAATGAGAATTTGATTGATGTTTCAAGATCTGTGTTGAAGACGACTGAAAGGACAGCAGACTTTGAGCGGACTGGTGAAGCTAGACTGTTTTTGGACTGGGTTCTGATTATATTATTGCAGAAAATGTATGTGGTGAAATACGTCCTTCTATTTCAGCTTTATGAGCACAGATAACTAGAAGACAGACATCTGTTGTGATCTGTTTGCTCTATTTGTTTGAGCATATTGACCATCCTGGCACAGCATGATCAAGCAAAGTATTAAAAAAAAAAAAAAACACAATAACCACAATATCAATATTGAGAAGCAAAGTAAGAGAAGTCTTGTTTTCAGAAAATATATATTGAATGAAGTTGTTTTTTTACTGCATTGACTGTTTTTTTGTTGTCTTGTTGAAAGCATAAAATTCATTTTAGTGAGGTTTATCCTAAAAAAAACAATGAAATACAAAAAAACACAATATCCTATCAATATCAGTATTGAGAAGCAAAGTCTTGTAAGTCTTGTTTTCAGAAAATCTTTGTTGCAAGCATAAATCTAACTTATTTTAGTGAGGTTTATCCTAAAATGCATTAAGGATGTGAAAGGTGTTAATTCACACATTTCAACACATCTAAAAGATGTTGTTATCTTACATAATTTTGCTTCCTAAACATAATGCATCTTGCTTTAGGTCGGTTTAGATATTTGTACTGGAAAACTATAATATACTGATCATTTCAACTTGCCATTAAAACATATGAGGCAAGGTCTATGTTAAAAGCAGGTGGAGAGTTTATATTTTTGATAAAGCACTTACATGAATGTTTCACTGAAATTGTGTGTTATTTGAGCTGTAAAGTTGTCTGAATTGTCAGTTCAAGGTGGACCTATTTTCCTATATCTGATGGTGCATTACCAACATCATTCCTCCAGACTAAGGGGTTGTTCACACAGAATGCATTATTGTGTTTTGCTGCGCTGCTTTGCATTGCCTCAGCAAACAGTTCTCAGCATGTTGGAGCATGCTTTAAGCAAGCGCTTTAAGGGCTTTATGGCTTCTATGCTGTTAGGGTCTAGGCCAATGTGAATAGTATGGCTGACACCAGAACACATACATGATGGAGAATAAGATCACACACACAGAGTATTGAAAGGGTTAAACTATATTACTTAATAGATACTGTACTAATACACACTAAGCATGCTCACAAACACACATACACATTTTTCTGTAGATATAGATATTTAAATAAATTGCTAGGTACAATTAAGTGCCTCACTGTATGTCTGTCTGGTTAGTGATCCTACTCACTTGTGGGCTCAGTTTATACCCATTACAATATTAGTGTGCTTAAGTTGCATAAATTAGCAACTGTTAGTGTGTACCTGTACTACCAAATGGCATTGAGCTAACCTGCGTAGAACCTGATTCATGTATTAGGTATTATTAATATGATTTTATAATTGTGCAACACAATACTCAAATTATGAACATGGAAAAGTCAGTATTTACAGGGCAGACTTGTAGCACTAAGACATTATATCGATGTGGTTAAACCTTCTAATTCTAACTAATATTGCGCTGTACACTTTGTGTGGACTTATGTGTCTCAATTATAGTAACTTTATCTTGTTGTCTCAGTTTTGCCGCCTAATTCGAGCACCCTCATAGTTCATGCATTCTTAGGTATTCCCATGTTTTTTGTGTCTGTGGTGTATGGCCTCTTTACACGTGTTATAACTCCCCTGTATACACGCGGACCCCCACTTTACGTTTGACAATTCCCCCCATCATTGTCATTGTGTTCCCACTTGGTGGTCTACCCGTCACGTGTGACGCTGCGCCGACCGCCCACTGAGATGACCTTTTGGATAGCATCTGTGCAGCACACAGCAGCGATGGGCATGAAATCTGGGTAGGTCGTGGAATCACTCTCAACATGACTAATGTATCTATAACTATTTGTGGACACACGTGGTTCTCTTTCTACACTGAGCCACTACTGCTGTGACGTGCCCCCTCCCCCCTTGTTGTGACTGCAAATTGCATTTACTTCCCCAATACCTCACATCCTACCATTGCACGACTGTCGCGTGTATCTGTGGAAGGTGCGGGATCCCTGGTCGTCCGATAATAGACACTTATTTTACCGGGCCCAATGGGCCGTGACCCAGGTATGAGTACTAAGGATGTCGGTGCGCCCTTTTTGAGTGCAGCTCTATTCTATCAGACGCCATTTGCTGGGAGTGCTTGTGCTGTTTCCCCACCCTTTCCTTTTTGTTTGCCTTTTTTTTATTGCAGATGTTCACACCATCACTCATCTGAGGCGACCAGAGTGAACACAGTAATATCGGCACACGTGACCTGGACTTTTTTAGAATGTCAGTCATCACATCTTATCACACATGATAAGACCCACGCATATATTTTGCTTTTTACACATACAGTAAAATTTCTACTTATTTCAGTGTGTTGCAGTTTTCTGTCTTGCAGGGACCCCTAATTAGGATTTTTAGGGTTGCACTATCGATATATTTAGAAACATATTTGTGGATTGTGACGCTCTGATCTAGTGTACCAAATAGTACACTGTGATCGTGAACTCCTTGCCACAAACAGACACTGTTGTACTCGTGAGCCGCAACCCCTCTATCACGAACCCGTTGGGATCAAGACCCTAGCTAGACACTGTCATTTACATTGATCATGAATTACATCCTTTATTTTTTATATACCAAACAACACACCGCAAACAGTAGGGTTGGTTTTTACATAATCCCTTCCCCCTCCCCCCCAATACTTAAAGATTTACTTTTGATTTGATTGACAGCAGTAGTCCTAAAGGCAAATTTGTATTTCAGAATGAGTAGATCGATCATATGATATGAAGATCTAGTGTATGTGTTAATATATGAGCAAGCCTTGGTGATGTTGTAGATATGTGAGTTCTACTATCCCTCCAATTTTCAAGTCTCTACAATTTACAGTTTGGTCTACCCGATCAGTTTTAAGTGGAGAATGCTGATCCTTGGCCATTCTAACAATTACAATAGGGTTTCAGCGCTACACGCGTGAACCCCTAAAAATCCCAAATATTGGCCTATATATTGACCTGGTTGATTGGTCATCCACTAGCACAGTAACTGGACAACAAATCAACTTTCTAGCATGATCATATTTGCTGAAATTGCAGCTGCCTAACACCACTTCTTTTGAAATTACTCAGACACACATGCTTCTGTCTAGTTGTGTGTGTGTGTGAAACAAAACTGCATCTCCATCTGAAATAGATTTGACTGAGCAAATAAAGAGGGATGCAAAATAAGCATGAAGGATACTTACATATAATGGGGCTTGACAAGGACTAAGTTTCATGACTCTGGACACTGAAAAGATAAAAAAAAAAAAAAAAAAAAACAGTATGAAGTCAGTGCAAACAAAGCTGTACATCATCAGATCAACCAAAATACTGATGCTGTTTTCAGCCTAATTATAAAAGGAGGTTTATGATTCAATACGTTTGAGCATGAAAATACCCTCAGCAAATGTGGAACTAATTCAAATTAGCACCTCTACTGACAATACAACAGCTGTTTGATAAATGGCACTTCAGGCCTAAAAGATATTCATGAGTGTGACTCACACCTTCAGTCTCAGTGAGTGTAAGACATGCTAAAATACACTGCTGGTTCACAGGCCTGTAATTACCAGAAACGTGATGCGTTTAAATGTTTAAGAGAACACTAAGTTCATGGGTGAATCTCACGAAACATGTCAAGATGATGTCCTGGTCATATTTCACGGCAAAAATCAAAAGAAAGAGACAGGCAGGGGGGGTGCAACTGGTGCAGCCACACCGGGCCCCGCGGGGAAAGAACCGATGGGGATGTTTTTATGCCGTTTACCCTCATAGAACAAACAAATTCCTTAATTAACAACCAGTCTGACATGCAATACATCAGCCAGCCATTCTTTCATTGGTTAAAACAGCGCTGCTATATTTAAGGTGAAAGGTGAATAGATAAACAGACAGCTCTAATAATACCCATTCTAATCCTCTTCTCTTGTACTCAGATTGCTCTACCTTCCCTCTTCACACAACCTTCACATTTTACCTTTAATATCTGGTTTTGCAATGCAAATTACTTTTTTTTTTCAGCATCGTCTTGTTTTCCAGAAGAAAACATATCAGCACACATTTACTTGGGAGGCAAAATTGTGTAAGATAAGTTTTGTTCTCAGAAAATACACATTTTCTTGCGACTTCTTTTTTCTCTATAGCTGCTTTTAACACTTTATTTTAAAGACCAATTCTCACTATTAACTAGCATGCATATTACTAGTGTGCTCTCTGTTTATTAGCAGTTATATATACATACAAATATTTGATTGTATGTTAATATGCAAATATATGATTTCATGCTAACTAGTAACCCTGCATTGGTACACGGTCTCTCAATACTCCAAATTCATTAACATTAGAACTAGGTTAAGAACAAATACACGTGCATGACTGTTTTGTGAATAAGGCAGAATTTTGCGTATGCGTATGAATATGAATAATCTATGCAATTATTAGTTAATGAGACTCAAGAATATTAATTTAAAAAAGTGATTTCTTCTGTGCAGGACTGAAACGCCTGGCTGAACCTGAATGCCGTAATGACAAGTGAAACTGCCTTTAAGCTGTCTAACATTTCACTACAATACACCTGTGCTGTAAGATGATATATACCTATATAAGCTTATACTTCAAATACATGGACGATACGTGGAGTTCATCTACATCAAAGGAGAAACATGGCTTCCCACCTTGAGGTGTGGCTCTTCTGGTTTCCTTTCATAATGTTCTATTGCACAAAGAGTAATGCCAGCAACAATTTAAAAGGGGAAGTTGTTTCATCACACACTTTGAAACACTTTGCTGATGTGACAATAACAAAGATCAAATATAGATTTCCTCTCAGCTGAAATGGTTACAGAAACCTCTTTCTCTGACACCTGCTTATTCATAGTAATGAACAATACTGACTTCATGAGGATGGAGGGAAATCAGCAGACCTGGAGACAAACTGAGTTTTATCAACACGGGCATTTAGAAACAGTTATATGAACAGACTGAGGTAGAGCTGGGTACATATACATATTATATATAGGTATATATATTTATACCACCTGCAGGGATGGTGTATTTTTGTAGGCCAGTTCAGAAGTTAGCATCATCAATCCTTTATGTTCATCCTCCCGGTTTCCACAAAAAATATTGATCAGCATAAATGTTTTCAATATTGATAATAATAAGAAATGTTTCTATAGCAGCAGATTTCTGAAGGATCATGTGACACTGAAGACTGATGCTGAAAATTCAGCTTTGCATAACAGGAATAATTCACATTTTAAAATATAAACAGAGAACCCTTATTTAAAATTGTAATAATATTACATAATCGAAACGTGACGTTAAATCTCAAGCTTGAGCACTAGAGAATTACTGAAAAACCTATCATCAGTCTTTTCGAATTTCATGCATCTGCAAAATGACAAATTATAATAATTCGATCTGACCTAACAATCGGGGCAGCTTATCTGAATTATGAGATAATTATCATGTGTCAAGACTCTGAAAGGAGGCCCAAGAAGATTATTAGGCCTTTGAGTTTGGGTAAACCTCAGTGATCAGCATAGTGCAACTTTTGTGCGGCTAAATACTGCACAGCCAACGTTTAAAACAGGCAATAACATGCTCAGGTCTGTTGTAGCTGGCCTTGGTAGTGTCGAAATAATCAGGGCTGCATAAGTGCCTCAGGTGTAAAATTTAATTAGCGGACAATGTTGCTGAAGAAACAGCTACTTCTGTTTTGCTTTTTAATCTTTTTTGCCCCCAAGTGATATAACAAGCCCCTACTCTATATTAAAATGTATTTCCATATCAAATAAGCCTGTCTTTTTGAAAACAAAGCAGAGTAATTATGCACACACTAGGAGTAATTTCATACAAAAGACTACAATATGTACAGTATATGAGTCCAATCGAATTCTAGCTGGATAGTTAGATGGATATGAATTATCATAAACCCTAGAGGTTTCTGATATGACAGTCGTTCTCAGCTGGTGGGTTGCAACCCAAAAACGGGCCACAAGTCTGATAGGATAAGTTTGTGGACAACAGGAAAGAAAATGCTAAATTCAAATAATGAAACAGTACAATAAAGATTCTTCTATACCACTATATGCTTATACAGAGAAAGAGATACAAAGAGAGAGAGAAGAAACTAATCCAATGAGGAAGTATTTTGTATTAGTAGTAATGACACACCGAAATGATTTTTTTAACGACACCAAATTTAAAGTTTTCCTTTAGCTGAAAAACAAAACCAAAATTTTATAAAATTAAAAAATGCAATTAAATTTAGGTAATTGGGTAATGAAACTATTTGTTGTTCAAGGTGTAATGTTCTTCAAGGAAAAGTTCATCCATAAAAAGAAAAATTGCTGAAAATATACTCTCTCAGGCCATCCAAGATGTAGAGGAGTCTGTTTTTTCCATCAGATTTGGAGAAATGTATCATTACATCACTTGCTCGCCAGTGGATCCTCTGCAGTGAATGGGTGCCGTCAGAATGAGTGTCCAAACAGCTGATAAAAACATCACAATAATCCACAAGTAATCCCCATGATTCCAGTCCATCAGTTAAAATCTTGTGATTGTAAGAAAAAAATATTAAGGCATTTTAACCACCCATAATAACACTTCTCCCAGTGAAGTCGTCTACCCTGTCCTCCACAGGCATATTTGTTTCCAACTGTTTTGGACTGGATTTCACTTTTAAACGATGCTTGCTTTGTACATATTTCTCTCCTGATTCAGACAAGATGACATTTTACGGGAGAAAGCAATATTATAGATACAGGACTCGTATGTTAGATGGAAGCAACGGTTTAAAGATAAAAACGTCTTAATGATGAATTTGTTTCTTACATGCAGCTTTTCACTTCACAAGATGTTAATTGATGGACTGGAGTGGTGTGGATTACTTGTGCATTATTGTGATGTTTTTATCAGCTGTTTGGACTCTTATTATGACGGCACCCATTCACTGCAGAGGATTCATTGGTGAGAAAGTGATATAATACTAAATTTCTCCAAATCTGTTCCAGTAAAGAAACAAATTAATCTAAGTTGGCCATACCACCCACTCCTAGTATGAATAGCCAAATAAATAGGTTTACAATATAGGTAGGGCACTATTTTTGGCATTATTCAGAGGAAGTACTAAAACATACACCACATGACCAAGTTCAGTGCAGTTGCTTGCCAATAGTGTGAGCAAAAACTTGATTGTACTATATAGAAAATTGTACAGCATCAGGTAAATACCACTGTTTTTGTTTCAAGCACATGGAACAGCAACACTCAATAGTGACATTTGATACTGGTGTTCCTTACTGACACCTGATCGTGACTACTGAGCCTGCTTCTTTTTTACATTTGAGAAAAGACTTGGCAAGATCAGCCAGTATAAACATGTTTTGGTTTTTAACATCTAAATTTTTTTTTTTTTTTTTTTTTTTTTTTTTTTGTGCTAACTGGGGAAAAAAGAAGTATAACAAACAGGAATTTCAGTTTCTCCCTGCATCAAAAATGAGACATCAGATAAACATCTGCAAATAACTGAAAATGTGAATGAAGTAGTTCTCAGTGACACGAGTCTCAAGATTTGTCATGAATGTCATAGTGCAATATTATGTCAACAATAAACCCCGAGTCATTATGAATGCAAAATTATAAATTGTCCTTCTGGGTGTGGAAACTGAGTGCTATTAAATGTCATTTGAGACATAAAGCCTCTTTTATTACTCTGACCTGAAAAGACCACACCTTCTGATCAATGCACGTTTTGAAGTGGTTCCTGATCTACTGCAGTTCAAAAGCTGCAGTGAAATCGTAACTGTTTGTAGTCTATGGAGTTCTCCAGAAAGCCACATTAGTAATGTTAGTGAGTGAGTGTGTGTGTGTGTGTGTGTGTGTGGTGTGTGGTGTTTTGGGGGAGGGTCACAAATGAAAGGTGTGGAGGTGGAGCTTGATGTGTAACTACTTGTTTTTTTTTAAATTGCCATAGCAACAATGATTGAAACTTCAAAGCATGAGGGCCACAGTTCTGTCCAAGACCATGAGATAAGTGTTACAGCTGGAAAACCACAGCATATTTATCAACATACCCATTGAAAACCATCTGTTTAATCAGATCTCTACCTGACAAGACAAGCAGCACTTTTATTCCTC
Organism: Sinocyclocheilus anophthalmus; assembly: GCA_018155175.1. Taxonomy (NCBI): domain Eukaryota; kingdom Metazoa; phylum Chordata; class Actinopteri; order Cypriniformes; family Cyprinidae; genus Sinocyclocheilus; species Sinocyclocheilus anophthalmus. The sequence continues at coordinate 24,649 of JADLZN010009806.1, forward strand.
AAACACTACCATTCAAAAGCATGGGCTCAGCAAGATTTTTTAAAGACATGTATGCTCAAGGACACATTAAATTATGATAGCAAAGACATTTTTGTTATATTTCTATATATTTTTTTAATTCTTTCTTTTAGGCTTGCTGCGGTGGTCTATGCTGTTGTGGTCTATGTGTTCGGCGGTACACTGAATACATTACTTGCCCACCGTGGTACTGCCCCCACTGTTTTATAGAAATAAAAACCATTTAGTTCAGTTGGACAATGGATGCTACAATTGTAAACTGAAAGCATCTGCTCTGCTCCATATAGCACACACACCAAAGCCATAGCACAGTCAAAGACTATAGAATACCCAAGACGTGTCACTCGGAATGGGCAAAAATGCAACGCTCAATATGGCCGCTCTATCGAAGGAAGCACCGCATTCTGAATAAAAGAGCCAATCACTAATCAGTAAAGTAACGGCACTTCAGCTGCTGTTAGAAGTCCCGGTTGCTATAGTAACAGTCAGCGTTCTGGAAATTTGCGAATTAAAATGCTATTTTAAAAAACTCCAGTTCACGTTAATTAAAACTCCAGTACAAGTCTGTACACTGCAGAAAAACATGGATATGTCTACTTCAAATTTCTTTTGAGAGAAGTATTATTTTTTTATGGATTGACCATTATTGCACGCTATAAACATATGTAATGTCTGGAAGCCGGAGGGTGCCCTCGCACAGAAACCACATATGCATCACAATAGTAATAGAGCTCCTGATGTTCCAGGAAATCCCTAATATGGACAAAAGTGAAACATTTTTCCCTCCAGCTGTCGCTGTAGCTGACTTAAAAGAGATAGAAACATTTTGAATGACGCAACATTAAGACAATAAACACTCGACTGCGGCAATGTATAGTTTATCAGTGTTCTTCAAGCCATCTCGGGTATTTTCATAATAATTTTGTAAATTTATAATCCATTGCTTATCAACATAACCTTTTTTACACTATAGAATATATTTTCTGACACATTCTGTGATAAGAAGCCACATCAGATCACAAAAGTTATTTCAAACACTCAACTGATGTTGTGGAGTAAAAACATGTTGTAACGTTCTCTTTTGTTGGACAGCAGGTTTAGAAACGCTTCTCATTACAAGTCATAGTCATCACGGCATGGGTTTTTTCAAATTCGCGTTATAAGCGGGGAGGCATTTCCTCATCTCAGCACGCAGACTCACGGACACACACAAACAGAGCCAGTTCCGAGAGAAATAAAATGCACAGAAATTATTTAAAATCAAAATCGAAAAAAAATAAAACAAAATAAAAACAAAAAAACCACACAAAGTAATGACTACTGTACTGTGCTCGCTTAAGAAATCAGATGGCGGGAATAGAGGGGGGATCGAGCGGGATTTTGTGTTGCCATCGATCTGCGGCCTCTTTTTAATGAAAGGCCTTACGCATTTGTCAATCATGCTTGCTTGTTATTTAGGGAATGAACCCAGCGTTCTGATTGGTCAAACTCTTCTTCTTTTGTGTTGCTTGATTTGAGTACTATGCGAGCACAGGCGTCACCAGGTTTTTGCATATTTTAGAGCAACAAATCATGCCAGCGTACTTTGAGGTTAAAATGCGCTACGCAAAATGCATATAAGTTGGCAGGTCTGCGTAACATTAGAAAACATTTAAACTACTGAAAAAAAGAAATTTAAAGAAATTCTAAATTCGTTGTCTGCTGTCGATCACACTGCTCAGTTTGCTCTATACCTTGCTCAGAACTCATGCCACAGGTTTTTATTACATATATTTCATATGCATTTCTCCTCACATTTTAACAAACTCCTTGTATGACATCTTACCTCAGATCTTGAGAACTCCAAGTTGAGTCCAGCAGAGTTCATAGATCCATTATTTCAGCATATTACGTGAATCAAACTTACAAAAAAGCACACCTAAATCTTCACGCATCTCCAGTGCATGGCAGGTTAGGTCACAGCGCTGATTACTGCGAGCTAAATGCAGCTTTGTGTTTGGCAGCAGATAAGAGCCGTGTGATGTCATGGGTGGGGGAGGATGAGGAGGCTGTGGCTCAGGTGTCTGTTTCCAAGAGCACTTGAGTAACAGAGGCCACTGCTGCTTACTGTGCCGTCTGATGCCTGTCTGGATAAAGGGGTCATATGATGCTATTTTAAAGATCATTATTTTGTGTATTTGGCATAACAGAATATGTTGACATGCTTTAATGTTCAAAAAACCCATTATTTTTCAAATACTGTACGTTACTGTAGGTCATCTATGCCCCGCCTCTCAAACGCTTCATTTTCTACAAAACCCCTCCTGCCGACAAGCGCAGTCTGCTCTGATTGAACAGCTGACCCAGTGCATTGTGATTGGCCGAACACCGCAAGCACTCGTCAGAAATGTAACGCCCCTTACCATAATCGCGAGCTTCAGCTTTCAAAGTAAATATCAAGACAGTAAATAATGTCGTTAGTTTTACCATCAGTTCAAGCCCGAAAGGGCAACAGAGTCGCGTGACAGACACAGTGATGATGCAGTACTGTGGACCATGAAATATTGCTAGATAGGCTAAGAGGTATAGGACTATCTGAGAGCTGTTTGGATTGGTTCAAGAGTTACTGTTCTGGTCGTTCACAATCAGTAAGGGTGGAGGGGTTTCGGTCAGATCCCCTGCCCCTATTTAAAGGGGTCCCACAAGGAAGCATATTGGGGCCTATACTTTTTAATATTTATGTTAATGATATCGCTCTTGCTGTAGGTGATTCTCATGTACATTTATACGCTGATGACACTATCATTTATACATTTAGCTCTTCCTTGACTATTGCATTATCTTTATTACAGGCCAGTTTTACTCGCATCCAACGTGTGTTCTCTAGTCTACAATTAGTTTTAAATACAAATAAAACAAAATGTATGGTTTTTAACAGAAATCTATCCCATGTTGAATATTTGCCTAAAATTCTCTCATTGGACGGCTCTGAGATTGATTATGTTGAATGCTACAAATACCTTGGTCTCTGGCTTGATAGCAAATTGTAATTTGAAACTCACATAAATGTACTGCTCAGAAAGGTTAAATCTCATATCGGTTTTCTTTATCGTAACAAATCTTCTTTTACACATTCTTCAAAACAGCTTCCGGTTAAAATCACAGTGCTCCCAATTTTGGATTATGGTGATGTAGTTTACAGGTCTGCTTCAAAAACTCCCCTTCATAAACTGGATATTATTTACCACGCTGCAATCTGCTTTGTGACTGGAGCTTAATTTAACACTCACCATTGCCACTTGTACTCTTTATTGAACTGGTCTTCTCTTCATTCTCGTAGACAAATTCATTGGTTTCTGTTCATTTATAAAACTCTTATCGTGAAAACGCCATTATATTTACAGTCACTTCTTAATATTCATAATACAAGTCGTAATCTGCGCTCTAGTAGTTTCATTAATTTCTGCATACCTAAAGTCCGTACGTCCTTTGGTCGTTGCTCTTTTCAGTTTTCTGTTGCATATGATTGGAATCATCTGCAGCAGACTTTAAAGCTTAGTTCATTTATTTCGCTCTCTTCCTTTAAAATTTAATTCAGTCAATAGTACAAGACCATTGTACTTGTTTTTAGTTATCTGTTTGTTTTTATAGTTTACGTTATAATGTGGTTATTTGTTAACTTATTATTTTTTTGATTGTATTGGCCTGCTTTTATGCTCCTCTTGGCCAGGTCGTCCTTGTAAATGAAATGGTTCTCAACCTGACTTACCTGGTTAAATAAAAGGTTAATAGTACACAAGCCACGGTTAAGAGAGCTGATGTGCTATGATTTCTGACAGCAGTTCACTCTCCTGTGATGTTACCCTGTTCCCCTCACACACACACAAAACGCGTTACTCTGCGCTGCGCAAAACTCTGCATTTGAACAGTCAATAGCAAATACTTAAACTAATAACAAAACATACTTACAGTCGCTGATTCAGAAGCGCCAGATTGTCATAGAAAAGTCGGAATTTACCCTTTTTTCCCCTTTTTTTTTTAAATAGCCTTTGTGCACAGCCAGCCTTGTACTCTTCTAGGTTCAAAAAACTGTCGTCCATAAAATGTTTTGCACAAATTCGAACATCTGGGTTGTCTGTTCTGTTGTAAATAAATCTTAAACAATGATTCCTAATTGCATCTACTTTTGCTTTCATTTTTCCCTTGAAGGCCAAATAAAGTGGTTTTGCTTTCGCACTGAATCACACAGCGTCTCCCTGACATGGCTGCATCAACACTACTGCTGTTCCTGAAACCACGCCTTTCTTTGCGTGCACATTTGGGCGGCATTATGCTAATATTTCCACATTGTGATGTAGACATGTGGGGGCGTGTTAGAACGAGCCGTTTTAGGTAGGCGTGGCTGACTCTTAACTTTTATAAAGAATATCTCTTTGGATTTGAGGCTTTAGTCTTTGCAACTTTACAGATCTTCTTTATGCACCAACAGCTTGCTGTAACACTCCAAAGAGAAATGAAAAAAATGAAATCGCATCATATGACACCTTTAATGTTCTCCTACCTGATGCTCTCAAAACCTGCGTTATTGCTGTTTGCTCCTGCTGCATTACTCCCTCAGGGAATGGTTGCCCTATTTATGAGTCAACATTTACCTGTAGCCTATTGCCTTATTGATGTCACATTGTAAAAACTGGAGGAGGAAACCCTGCCAAAAAACACTAAAAACAACAAACATAACTAATCAATACAAATGATCAATTGGTCATTCCACCAGAGATTGAGAAACTACCATAAACTTCAAGGGAATGTTTGTGCATTAGTGATTTGACTTGAATTAAAAATGTTAAGCTTCAATTAAAGCAATTCATTTTCATATGCCATCACAATACATCAGCCAATTAAATAAATAAATAAACAAACTTCCTTCTAAAAGGAAAAAGCCTAGGTTTCAGATATACCTGGATTAAACTGCATTATTTTTCAGACTAAAGATAAGAATTAAACAGACAAAAAAAATACCTGATTAAACTTTTACAAAACTTAAATTATGAATACAGTGGCTAGTCATTTAATTAATAAATGCATAAATAAATAACTTTAATGTACAGCTTAGATATTATTACTTTGTTTTTAAACCGCATTATATTTTTATTTTTTAGTATTGCATTGAAGGCTTTTATTGTGGATTTAAAAATATCACAATTTTAGGTCCTAAAGATATAAATAAGTAAAAAAAAAACACAAAGCATACTTAGTTTTCAGAATATATGTTGTATAAACACTGTCATTAGGCTAAATAGTACGGTATGTCGCCTACACCTGTTGACTTTTTAACAAGATGAATCGACAGTCAAATTTCATTTCTTTATAACTGATAAGCCGCTTAACAGTAACCCCCATTTTTTTTTTTTTCCCCCCACTTTTTAAAGCCATTTTTAAAAAAAACCCCTGTTTTGATGTTTGCCCTGTTAAAAGCACGTCCATAATAACACATGCCGGGTATTTCCAGAAAGTATAACTAAACAAAAGCTGTCAAGCATTCACGCGCCTCTACATTTCTCCTAGAAATAAACCACTTACCTCAAAACTAAACACCTCTACCGCCGTGTTTCGCCTTTAGGACGCACGAGGATGCAAATAAACTGGAAACATCGGATGAAATCCACGTTTCATGATACTCTTTGAGGAAACACATTAACCGTGATCTTTAACCAGTGGGAAGCAAATGCTGATGATCAAAAAAACTTTCCTATCAGTTGTTTTGCTTCTTCCAAGCGGTGGCCCAGAAATCCGAATCCACCATTGAGACGCATTGAAATCTTAGGTCGTTTTTTTCCTTTCTACAGACGTGTGTACACCGAAAAGCATAATCGTTTGTTTTTATTATTTATAAAGAATAGAACCTGACGATCGAACAGAAATCCGCTTCAGTAGTCTCTATAAAATTATCACCCAAAACGCGTAATTCTGTAATCACAAAGGACTGTGATTGGTCCATCTTGATCAGCGATGAGAAAATAATCAGGTATCATGTGACAAGGACTGCGTCAGCAGCGGTTTGAATAATACATTCATATTAGTAATGACACTAAGAACAGTTGCTATACAGGGAATTTAAAATACCCAGTAAATAGTTCAAATGTAAAAATGATGTTGACCAATCACAGACAACCTCCGTGCCGTCTAAGCCACGCCCTTCTGATTTCACTCGTGAAGAAAAAGAAACATTATTTTGATGTGCGTCTCTACTAGAGACGGTTCAGGAGTTTGATTTCCAAGAACATTTTATTGATTATTTTGCCTTATGCACTTCCAGTCTACCTTTTTTTGTTTGTTTGTTTGTTTGTTTGCATGCTGGTTTGTTTGTTTGCTTTTGCTTGCTTGTTGTTTGTTTTGTTTTGTTTGTCTTGTTTGTTTGCATGCTTGCTTTGTTTGTTTTGTTTTGTTTGTTTGCTTGTTTGTTTGCATGCTTGCTTGTTTGTTTGTTTTGTTTGTTTGCTTGTTTGTTTGCTTGCTTGCTTGCTTGTTTTGTTTGTTTGCTTGTATTGTGTGTTTGTTTGTTTGTGTTGTTGGCCGCTAGTTTGTTTGTTGCACTGGCTGTTTGTTTTCTTTCTTGCTTGCTTGTTGGTGTTTGTTTGTTTGTTTGTTGGCTTGTTTGTTTGTTTGCTTGCTGTTTGGTTTGTTTGGCTGCTGTTTGTTTGTTTGTGTTTGGGTTTTTGTTTGCTTTGTGTGTTTGTTTGTTGCTTGCTTGCTTGTTTTTTTTTTTTTGCTTTTTGTTTGTGTTTGTTCTTGTTTGCATGCTTGTTTGTTTGTTTTGTTTGTTTCATGCTTGTTTATTTGTTTGTTTGCGTTCTTGCTTGTTTGTTTGTTTGCATGCTTGTTTGTTTTTTGTTTGCGTGCTTGCTTGCTTGTTCTGTTTGGTTTGTATTTGTTTTGTTTGAGGATGTTACATTTGAATATTTTCAGTAAGATTTGCTATCAGCAGCAGGTGTTTTATAGTTTGTTGTGCCGCCCCCCGGCGATAAGTTAATAAACTGCATTTCAAAAACTCTTAGTGATATCTAGACGTGAAAGCAATTCTCTTGGCAAGTTGAGGACAATAATAAGCAACATTTAAGTGGAAAACAGTTGATCATATTGACAAATCAAATAATGTTAGAAAGAATATGCTTATAAATGTATATTCATTTTGTCAATGTGAATAAAGTTGCCCAGCACAGGGGTGTTCAAACTTGGGACCCCCTGGGAGGCAATACGGGAATGGTACGGGGTCCGTGAAAACGTGTATTTCTTTATTTTTTATTCTATACTATGTATTTTTAGGCTGCTCTGAGTTAAAGTATTAATAAAATCCGTTTATCATAATTATTTTTTACCGTTTGCATTCACTAATGTATATTTAATCTCCTTTTCTGGTCCGAACTCTTTTTTTCTTAGACTTGATTTTTCTTAATAATTTCATATATTTTTTCTACTTAAAACCTTGACATTTTTCTGTGGACAAAAATAGAGTTAATCTGCTTTGTAAACTTTTTAAGTTTTTATTTATTTTATTAATTATTATTTGAAAGTGGACTAAACATTGACGTGTTTTGAACACAACAAGGACACCTTGCTCTGGAACCATAGAGTCTAGATGAAAATTTGTGTGAAAGAGCAGAAAAGTGTTTTACGTCAACTCTAGTAACCCTTTAAAAACCAATAATATTTTCCAAAACATACTATTTTGCAAGTATATATATATATATAATATATATAATATATATTATATATATATAGTGAGGCCCTGCTTGTGTGCATTGTGACTGGAATTCGAGGGTCTCTGAATAATGAGGCTTCATGATCTTGATTACCATCTCCCGTTTTTCCCAATCCCCAGCGACCCTTCTCTCCTCCCAGCAGAGTTCTGATGTTAGATAAATAAGCAAACAGTGAAAGAAAAGACTCTTCTCTGTGTCACGCTGAGCTGCACTTCAGCACATTTGCGATAGCCAGCGTAGAGGGAAACGTGAAGTGAATTTCAATATCCCATCTGCAATCCGTCGCTCCCAGTCTGCCACCAATGATGATGGGAAACAAGCTTGACACAATGAAGTACATTGCTGGCTTTGTCCCGTCACAAAAGCTGTTTTGTACGCTGAAGGACTTGCTGGAGGAGGAAAGTAGCGGTGACAGGGGGGACTGTCAGACTCGGGCCAGCTATGTCAAAGTTGATTCATGCAGAGTTGGGGACGTTTTAAGGTTTGTCAACGATGTTGTTGTGTCTTCCACTTCATTATGCATTCAAATATGGACTGTATTGCTACTATTGAAGATTTAAAAAGACTTTTATGGTTATAAATAATTAAAAGGCTTCATAATATTTAAACGCTAAATAGATTTAATGTAAGCTGTAGAAAAGCATTTTTTAGGAAACTGTGCCATTTTGTCCCCCTCACTCATTACTGATATAATAATGATACTGTAAGTATATTGAACTTATTTTAATATGATTTAATATATTTATTTTCTTTGGTAGATCTCTCGATAGGTAAGTATAATGGCATTTAATTTGTGATTTATATTTTTTTTATTATTTAATTTGGCTCAATACCAATATTGTGTGATATTCCTCTGTTCTGAAAATAATGCTTAGTTTCTGACACCCTGTTTAAATGTGTGAACTTTATTTATTTATTATTATTTATCCCAAATACCTACCATTCAAATGTTTTGGGTTGTAAGATGTTTTCATGATTTTGAAGAAGCTCGCATTTCTTTGATCAAAAATACCGTAAAACAGACTATTGTGAAGATTTAATTACAATTAAATCCTATTTTCTTTTGAATAGACTTTAAAGTTCAATTTTTTAATGTGGCTGAATGATTTTTCAACATCATTCATCGGTCTTCAGTGTTCCCATGATCCTGCTGCTTTTGCTGCGTGAGAACATTTCTATTATTAGCAATTCTTTTAGCATTCAAGATTCTTTAATGATAGAGCACCAGCATCGATATTCAATATAATTTTTTGTAACATTTAATGTCTTTACTTTTAATTCCTTCTGATACAAGTTTTTATTACTTTACAAAAAAAAGAAAACTAAAACTATATATTATAGAGTATTAGTCTATACTGGTATTATAATATATATATTATATACATTTTATATATATATATATATATACTATATTATATTTTAGAGTTTTGATATAATAATATAAATTTATATATATTATAGAATAATACGGTAAATCAAAGGCAAAAAAAACAAAAGATATATATACTTATTAAATTATCATTTAGAGTCAGTTAGCATACGCTTTTATCCAAATGACTTACAACTGAAAAAAAAAGGGCAATGGACGCAATCAAATCAACAAAAGAATGACCTGATTATCAAGGCTCATCCCACGTCTCAGTTAGCTTAAGGCAGTACACCTAGCAGTTTTTTCTTTAAATAAGTAATATATAAATAGAAAAAAAAAAAACAGATAGAATAGAAAAAGAATAAAGAAAGCTAGTGTTAGAGGCCTTTTTACTTTTGTTAATTGTATAATAAAAAAAAGAAAACAAAGATAGAATACAAAAATATTAGAGAAGCTAGTGTTAGTTTTTTTTAAAGAAAACAAGCAGTAAATTGATAGAGTGCAAGTCTAAAAGGGACAAGTGTTTTTTTTTTTAAAATAAATTAAATAAGAGTGCTGAGAGGTAGAGTATATAGTTAGTTAGTTTATATATTTTTGCCCAGGGCCTTATCAATTCTACCTTCTATATCTTTTTAATTCTAATACTTTATTAAAGTGACAGCTGCAAACCTGCAAAATATTAAAGTAAACGTAAGCTAAAAAAAAAAATTATATATCCCATCCCATTGTCTTTCTACAAAGAAACACTAGATGGCGACTTTCTCTTTCCCTGTGGAGTAAATTTGAGGATAAAGTCAATTTCAAAAAGCTTTATTTCTCTGTAGACCAGATACAAACTAAGAATGTCAGTCAGTGGAATCTCAGTGTGCGGTAGTGAAACCTTTACATAACTGAGATTATTTATCATGAAGCAAGAATTAGCCTATCTAAAGAAATAATCACTTATTATGTATTGAGGCTTGCAAGTCTGGCGGTCACGCTCCAATCAGCTCTGACGGTTTTGATTCGGGTCAATTTGGTTGTGACCTTTACCATCTTTCCTTCCCACCTCCGTTCCTCTGTTCCAGACCTCTGGCCTCTGGAAAACAAGATCGACAGAAGAAGACTAACCGAGCATGGTGAACCATACACAAACCACAAATACTGTCCCTTCATTTTAACTAGGAGGTTCCCATCTACGTCCCTGTCATGTTACACTTATCAATTTACCACATGTCTTGAGCTCCATGGTTACATCTTCCGTCCTACGCTGGAAAAGGAGCAAAAATAATCAATTTTAAATGAATGACACTCTCATATAAGTTCACAAATCTACAGACAGACTTGTGTATAATGGGCACTCCAACTCCCCGAACCGGATCTCATCTATGTCCGACACCTTTAAGCGTGTCCGCTACCTGATCTTTCAACAATGAAATTTACTAACACGTAAAGTATCATGTGGAATATAGGGATTGAGTGGCGCCCTTAATACATAGATTCAAAACTGGACTATCATTAACTAAAAGTTTGGTTTAAAGCAATGACATAAAATCAAACGCTCAAAATTATGGCTTAATTACATGTGTATATTAGTGGTCCGCATTTGACACCGTTGTCGAGAACCACCACTTGTATGTTAAACTGAGGTTGTGGTGGGTAAGCTGGTCTTCTGACCTGTAGATCGAAGACTTGCCACCATTATTAAGTTTAGACCTGAAATTGGATGGTAAGGGGGAAGTAAAGATGGCGGAGCAAGTGCGGAGACATAAACACTGGATATTTATCTACAAAATACAATGGTTTCTGTTGGGGTGGGGAGCTAACTTCCTCTTTGCAGCCAGAATTACTGGCCTGTGGCGGATTAGGCAGCCTGGGTACTGCCTTGCAAATCATCTCCACTCCTCTATAACTAGTTTTCACGAGCAGTGTCCCATAACAACTGGGTGGAAAAGTGCATCTGTTTACTTAGTCTGTATTTAATTTCCCATTAATGTATGTCACCTGATGTCAAGTTCGAGAATCGCATAGGCTTTGCTGATGTTTCAGCATATCGTGTCCGTTTGTCCTGAATGACATGTTTAATAAGTCTTTTCTGGTGCAAAAAATGCCTTTGCTTGCATTCTGTGGTGGTCCCTGTGGGAACCGCAAATTTTACTGTCGCGTTCACATTCAAGCCCTAATGGCTATAGTCTGGTGCTGCTATAATCTGAATTACTCAATCTCCCTCAACACACATGATCTCTTTCCGGGGCCTTTATTACCTTTTATCTCGATTTCCAATCAACTGCTGCGGGGGTTATAGAGCGTAGCACAAGGGCGAAGCAGGGATGGGAATTCCTCCTATTAGCGCCTAGCTTGTGGTCACTGAGTGGTGCGAGGTACTTCCTTTACTCGTCATCCCCCCCCCAAAACATGCTATAGATCTGCACTCGCCTGACTTCTTCCATGTTTTCGGCTCCTTTCCTCTTCACTCCTGCCGGTCTGCTTCCGTTTCAGCCCATCTGCCTCCTTTCCCGCTGTGGGGGGGTGCGCCGCGCTGGATTCTACCATTTGGTCTGGCAGCAACCAGTTTAGGGAGAATCCATCTGGATGAGCCGGAGGTGCTGATCATGAGGTCGACCCATAATCCTCTGGTCTGCCCAACAGCTTCCTGTTAAGGTGACATGTAGGGCTTGCCTTCTGAAACTCTGCCAGGACTTTTCCTTTGGATTGATGTTGAACGCCATCAAACATAAAGGAATAATAATTCTGGTAAGTTCATGTCATTTCATTTGGATTCTAAGCCATTTTAAAACTGCTTTCAAAGCATGTGCTTTTAAATAATGCCTGCATTTGGCGAATGCTTCACATTCAACTTTAAATGTCAGTAGTCCTACAAGATCACAATATTTGACTATACATCTGTTTGGATCACAACAGTAAAATGAAAACCATAAGCAGAGATTTGAATTAGAGTTTGAAAGTGACTGTTGCATGCTAGTATTTTGCAGATCTATAAATCTGATGCAAAGAGCTATGACACATTGCCTTTCACTGTGTCCAACAGATTGTTTATTGACTTTTAGCCATTGACATTTTTGCTCCCATCTGTCCTCCAGTGAGATTGCAATTGTAAAATGACAATAGCTCTAAAATGAAATAGCTATTGAAAGCTGTCAAGCATGTTTTTTTCTTACGTTTAGCTTTACGACAAATTGCAGTCTGGTATACCATTATATATTATAATAATTAGTCTTTAAAAAAAAAACTTGTAAAATACAGTTTTTTCTTTTGTACTATGCCTGAGGAAGTTTCTGACTGAAATGTTGCAAATTTTAAAAATATTAAAAAATATTTTATTTAACATCAATGTCAGATTATGACAACAAACAATTCAAACGCCCAAGTATGTCTGAATAAAGTATGTTGACACAGGGTTAAAGGTGACTGCCATTGTCCAGAGGCAACAGGTGACATGCTTAAGCAAACATGCCCTTCAGACTTGCCCTCTATTAGGTAGCGTCTCCTCCTTGTGACATCACTAAAGACCCGCCCACACCATGTGCACTTTCAACCATCTATGGATAGGAGAGGATGTCACAAATTAACTTAGTGGGAAGATTGTGTAAACACTTAATTATTGATTTCAGTTTAGCTTTCAGTTGTTAGATATAGTAATGTGGGTTAATGTTTTAAATGCAATTTAAAATGTAAACAAATAAATGATGATTATTATTATTATTCATTCATAGATTAATGTCATTATTTATTATGATTACTATATTAATTGAAATTTAAAATGTAAACTACATGAAATTTGAATGTATATATATCTGATAGTGTGCCAGGATATGTATGTGCATACTAGTTTTAAATACAGATGGCATTCAGAACATTGTAAATGGATGAATATTATGATCTAATCCCCTATCAGTCCCTACAGACCTAACTGCATTCATTCGCTAGGTTTGTTTTCACTTATTTTGTCACAGTGCAAGTCTAACGTTACGTAATGCCCATCTGGGGCCGTCAGATCACTATGACCAGGTTGAGACGGGATGTAGATGTATCCTCTCAGTAATCACTTTTCTACTGCTTTTAATGTTTGGGCAAGGGACGATTGGGAATGGGTTGTTTTTTTAAGTGTTGAAAAAAGTGTTTTCTTTGCAAACCAGTAAAATCAATAGATCTGTTTTGCTCTTATACTTCAAACATTTGATTATTTCATCAGGAGACATGTTCATCACCCTCCAAATTTAATCTGGCCTTCTGGGAATGAATAAAATCCATCTGTTTTTGAGCTGGATTAAATCATAGCTCTAACTTGGAAAGCGGGAGAAAATACGGCATATGTCAGGGCACAAGAAAAGCAGTCTGTCTTTATAGTGCTTAGACATTTTGATGTTGTCAATGTCTTGATCCATTGCTAAATAGACACACATGAAAGTGTGCATTGTTTTTTTTTTTTTTTTTTTTTTTTTTTTTTTTTTTTTTTTTTTTTTTTTTTTTTTTTTTTTTTTCCTTTTTTTTTTTTTTTTAATTTTTTTTTTTTTTTTTTTTTTTTTTTTTTTTTTTTTTTTTTTTTCCTTTTTTTATTTTTTTCTTTTTTTTTTTTTTTTTTTTTTTTTTTTTTTTTTTCTTCATAAAAGCAGACACATTTTGTCATCATGACAGTTATTCATCAGGTGCGCAAAACTGTTCAATATAAAATACTTTGATTTCAGGCATGCAATGAGCAGGATGTCTTGTCTCTGGCGTGGTCAACTCAAATGGCTTGAGCTGGATAAGTAGAGGGGTTATAATGAGGTCCGGTCTTGACCAATGAGAGTGTGGGATTATTGTCTTGTGCTGAATGTAACCATTGTTTGTAAACATTTAAAAAGTTATTGACAGCACATACACCTCAATGCATATATGTTTGCAAAATGGCACCTGAACGTATTTGGTCAGTGTTTTACAACCATAAAGTGCCCAATTATTTACACTATCTACACTGTTAAAAAAAATTAAAATGGTCCAACTAATGGTCTTCATTAAATAGTATATTCACTATTTAAAACGTTTTGATCAAATAGTTCGATGACAAGTAGGTTTACTTAAGTGTGTGTGTTTTGTTGTCTAATTACATTCTTTTTAAGTGTCACTTAAATGTCTAAATACTTTGGGGCCACTGCCTAATTCCCTTATGTGATGCTATACTGCAAATAACGGTTACACTTTACTTGAAGGGGTGTGCATAAGACTGACATGACACCTTCATAATCATGACATGACACATGTCATGAATATGAATGTTTTTTTATGCATGTTTATGACAACTGTCATTTAGTGTCATTCACTCAGTTACGTAATTTTTAATGCAAAGATGACATTGTTTGAGATGTTTTATTATTTGCATTAAAAATGACATAACTTAGCGAATGACACTTAATGACAGTTGTCATAAACATGCATAAAACCTCCTTCATATGTGTCATGTCATGATAATGAAGGTGTCATGTCAGTCTTATGCACACCCCTTCAAGTAAAGTGTTACCCAAATAACTCAATGTATGTGAAACACTGGACACTTCTATAAGTCAAATGGCCATAATCTAAGTGATAACATAAATAAAAATTACCCTATTAGCGGTGAAATATCGCCCTGTTATGTCAAACGTCATACGCTCACTGGATGTCATGACAACAAATGTCATGAAGGAAAAGTTTCAATATCTCGCCTTCGCTTTCATTTCGGACCATTTCCAATTAAAAAACTCAACAAATGATTTACAAGTTTAACATGCGTTTATCAAAGTAGGAAATAATTAGTGCTCTTGAAATACGAAATGGAGGCGGGTCCGGACTTTGAGAAGCACAGCAATATACCAAATTTTGAAGTCAACAGTATAGGCCTACTCATTAAAGGCCTCTTTTTTTTGTTACAATTCAATCTTTAAAGGGGTCATATGATGCTTTTGAAAGATCATTATTTTGGGTATTTGGTGTAACAGAATATTGACATGCGTTAATGTTCAAAAAACACATTCTTTTTCAAATACTGTACATTATTGTAGGTCCTATATGCCTATCTGCCTCTCAAACGCTTCGTTTTCTACAAAGTCCCTCCTTCTGACAAGCGCAGTCTGCTCTGATTGGCCAACTGACCCAGTGCATTGTGATTGGCCGAACACAGCAAGCACTCGTCGGAAATGGACAAATAAAGTGTGTGACGAGGCGGTGGGGCAGGAGCTGTGGGAAGGAGCGATGGGGGGCCGGGGGAGTAATGATAATGAGCGAAACCTGCACACACTCGTCACAAAGTGCTTTTGGTTTCGCACAGAAACACACAGCGTCTCCCGGTCATGGTTTTATCAACACTACTGCTGTTCCTGAAATCATGCCTTCTTTCTTAGCGTGCACATTTGGGCGGCATTATGCAAATATTTCCACATAGTGAGGTAGATATGTGGGGGCGTGTTAGAACGAGCCGTTTTAGGGGGGCGTGGCAGAGTCTTAACTTTGAGAAAGAAATCTCTTTGGTTTTGAGACTTTAGTCTTTGCCACTTCAGGGATCTTATATATGCACAAACAGCTTGTAACTCTCCAAAGAGAAGGGAAAACTTGAAATCGCATCATAAGACCCCTTTAAAAAAAAAGCCAATCACTCCAAATTTTTTGAAATGCAATCATAAAATAAATGGACAATACTCTAATTTTCCACTTTTTTTTCTTCTTCTCATTATTTCCCTGCCGTGGAGTATAGGTGTATAGGTGTAAAGGTGTATACAGTATACAGTACAGAAAGAGTTTACTCCTTCATGACCAGTAAAATTCGATTACAGAACGAATGACTATTAACGAGTCGGTTCTTTTCAGTGAATCAAACATACAGCGCGACTAAGGCTCTTTTAGTGAATCAAACACACATGCAAAAAGAAAAAGTCAATACAAGTTTGTGTGTAAACAAGTTCCGCGAGATTTTTAAAAATGTATTTGTCAATGGAATTGCATTTGTTTTTCCAAACCTAGCATCCCATTGAATGGACTACATTATGTCTCACAGCCTGGTTTTCATTCATGTAAAAATTAAATGTATAATCTACCCTGAGGTGGGTCATAACGTTTATGAACTTATTTTTTCCCCAAACTTGTTAACTTTTTCTAACTAATGTTCTTTTTCTTTCAGGTTCAGCATGTGGCCTTGTGTAGGACCAATCAAGGGGAACTAACTAATTTGTCATAAATACTGAGGCCTTAATTTAAATCAGGTGCAATTTATATTTTAAGACCTTTTTTGGATTTGGAACTGTCACCAAAGACTATTTTTGTCGTCAAGAAAATAACAAATTCAAGCCAAAATGGATGACTCTTACCAAAACAATATAAACCAGCAGGGAGAAACGTATCCCACATATGGAGGAGGAGAGTACACTTACCCCTATCAGACAGACTACCCTCCTCAGGAGGAGGAAGATGCTGCTAGTGATGACACAGAGGGGCATGATGAAGATGAGCAGATGTACGAGGGCGAATACCAAGGCATCCCTCATCCGGACGAGGTCAAGGAGGCACGGAGAGCCGCCCGAAGGGAGGCCCGCATGAAGGCTAGGATGGCAGCTGAGGTCGAGGAGGAAACGTTGCCTGAGCAATACGAGTCCATCATGGAAGACTGCGGTCACGGCCGCTTCCAGTGGACCCTCTTCACGGTGCTGGGTCTGGCCCTGATGGCTGATGGGGTGGAGTGCTTCGTAGTGAGTTTCGCCCTGCCCAGTGCTGAGAAGGACATGTGCCTGTCTAATGCTGACAAGGGCATGCTGGGTGAGTGAAGGAGTGGGGATCAGAATCAGCTTCATTTCTTATCAGACAAAATCAATTGATAGGTCTTTGTTTGTAGGAAAGCCCAATTAAAGAGTTAGACTTATGTTCAACGCAGAGTTTTCTGAGCTAAAAACAAAATGTGAAGTAAATATTTTTGGGCTGGGAAAATAATAGCAAATGTAAATGCTCCTGCTCTCACATACTTTCGAAGAATAAAATCTACACTGCGATGCTTCTAGATGTCCCAGAGATTTATATATATATATACACATTTATACAAATAATAATAAGTAAGTAATATAATGTTTTTCCCTGTAATATTATTAGTATTATTCACGTTATGCAAGAAAATATATAGATTATATATATATATATATATATATAATATATATATATATTATAAGATATATATATATAATACCGTTCAAAAGTTTGGGACTTAAAGAAATTAATATTTTATTCAGCAAGGATGCATAAATTGATCAAAAGTGACAGTAAAAAAAATTATAATTTTACAAAAGATTTCTATTTCAAATAAATGCTGTCTTTTGAACTTCCATTCATCAAAGAATCCTGAAAAACAACTAAGAAGCATATATTATACATATATATACAATATTTCTTAAACACCAATTCAGCATATTAGAATGAAAATTCAGCCTTTTGCCATCTCAGGAATAAATACATTTTAAATAGATTTAAAATAGAAAACAGTTATTTTAATAATATTTCATAATATTACTGCTTTTACTATATTTTTGATAAACTTTTGAACGTTAGAATATAATTATTGCTTGAGACTAGATTCTGACCAAGTATTGCTAATCAAAATTTGAATATTTTCTTTATTTTCAAGCAGACATCAGATCCCATGGACACTCTGAAGTATATCTTCCTGTATTATTTTTTGGTGTTGGTGACAGACAGCCAGCGCAGGTCGAATGAGAATGTTTCTTTGATTGCGTGCCATAGTAAGGAAGAGCAGGCAAAGTTTCAATCATGGATGAAAGCTGTCTGTTGTCTAGTACGGTGTGTAATCCACAGGGAGGTTCACAATCCCTGCCACGTGCCTGATAATCACTTATCCCATTCTCTAATTAGCTGTTTGAGACAGTGGATGTGTGTTTGTGTGTGGTGTGTGTGTGTGTGTGTGTGTGTGTGTTGATGTGTGTGGTCTGTGGGTGTGTGTGTGTGTGTGTGGTTGGGGTGTGTGTGTGTGTGGTATGGCAGAGCGAGAGAGCGAGAGAGAGGGAGAGAGAGAGAAGAGAGAGAGAGTGCAGACCTACTGACTACAGACTAAGAGAGACAGAGACAGGGTGTGATATTCTGATACTTTTGTTAAATATTGATTGTGATAGAGATCACAAATTTGTCCATACTAATAAATGCTATGCCTTATAGGGATATTTTACACAAAATTAAAATTCTGTCATTAATTTATGCATACTCATATCATCCAAACCCCGAAAAAATTATAGAAAAAAGACAAAATGCTAGAAACTTTTGTTTTTGACATTTGATTTTCAAATTAGTTCGAGTATACATTTTGCTATGATTTGCTGTGTTATTGTTCCTCGGTAGCTGACTGTCTGGCTCTTTGTGTTCAGGTTTAATAGTGTACGTGGGGATGATGATCGGAGCTGTCCTGTGGGGCGGTCTGGCTGATAAACTGGGCAGACGGCAGTGTTTACTCTACGCACTGGCCATCAACTCCATCTTCTCCTTCCTGTCCTGCTTTGCACAGGGCTATGGGATCTTCATCTTCTTCAGACTCTGCTCAGGAATCGGGTGAGACTCTCCAAAAGCAGCAGGGATTCATTTATGCATATGCACTGCCGTTCAAAGTTTGAGGTCGGTAAGTTTTTTTATGTTTTGAAAGAAGTCTCTAATGCTCAACAAGTCTGCACTTATTTGATCAAAATACAGTAAAAACAATAAATATTATTACAATTTAATATAGCTGTTTTCTATTTGAATATATTTCAAATGTAATTTATTCCTGTGATGACAAGCTGAATTTTCTGCAGCCATTACGGCAGTTTCAGTGTACATGACCCTTAGAAATCATTCGAATATGCTGAACATGAGGAAAATAGTGTGTTGATTATGAAAATGTAAAACATTTTAGCATTGTTGATGTTATTATTTCAACCGCATTTATTTAAAACAGAATCTTTTGCACATTATAAATGTCTTTACTGTCACTTTGTTTTTTTTTTTTTAATCCATTTAATCATCCTAGCTGAATAAGGTATTTTTTTAAACTAATTGACCCAAAACTTTCAGTAGTGGTAGCGTACATAAACTTTTGAATATTTCAATTACCAGAGAAAATATTACAGGTTTACTTGTTGTAGATTACAGCTAAGATGGAATCACTCACTATACTGGCTTTATGGTTAAATTTAATTTGATCTGTCCATTAAATGATATTAAGACACAGTCGCTGATGATCTCCTGCAGGATCGGCGGGTCAATCCCTGTTGTGTACACGTACTACACAGAGTTCCTGCAGATGGATAAGAGAGGAGAACATCTCAGCTGGCTGTGTTTGTTCTGGATGCTCGGAGGACTGTATGCTTCCTTCACCGCATGGGGAATCATCCCACATTATGGTCATTCATTATATATCATAATTCCTTTCTAATAATGGCAGTTAATACAATTGTAAAAGCACACTTGAAACAAGAATGGCAGTGAGCAAAGAACTGATATATTCAATTTAAATGAGCCTTTTATGAATGTTAAGTCCCAGTGCAGGACCTTGTAGCGGAAAGCAATAGTGTGTAGATCTATAACAATATTAGAAGCTGTCTGGAAGTAGTTGGACCTACCAAAACCACATGTCAAGATTTCATGTTGTCATGTTTCTCCTGACGTTTCTAAGGGTTTGGGTTGTTGTTTTTTTGTCTCAGGCTGGGGTTTCAGTATGGGGACAGAGTTCCAGTTCCACAGTTGGAGGGTGTTTCTGCTGGTTTGTTTCCTTCCCTCTGTGGCTGCTCTCGCTGGACTGGTGTTCATGCCAGAAAGTCCCCGTTTCCTCCTGGAGGTAATATGTTGGAGTGCATGATACTTTACTAGGCACACAGAATTTTAGCGCATTTTTTCCACATAAATACAGTACATACAGACATACATAAATGAATAAATAAATACATGTATTTATTTATTTATAAACATATTATAATATACAGTATTTATATATCTATGATATATATATAGATATATTACATATTTGTTCATTTTTTCCCTCTCAAATTCCAAAATTGTATTGAAATTTCATGGAACGTTATTTCAGTGTATTCATGACATCATGACAATCATTAAATCTGGAGTAAAAAAGCACAAAAGCCTGCACACAATGTCCTTCAAGAAAATATTTCCAAGCATCTTTATTCAGATGCCATAATAATACAAACGTGCTCAGTGCACAATAAAAAGTGCACAGTTAAAGACAAAACATTTTCAATATCACACCATCATCAGTGTCCAAAACAGTAATAAAATAAATGAGCAAATAAAATATCAATAAAATAAAATATTTTAGTTAGATATTAATTTCTGTAAAAGATCTGTTGTTTTGCCCAGCACTGCTTTGAGTTTTATAGAATGATGTGCTGATTGTCGAAATGTCAAAACACAAAAGAAAATTCCTTTTGTGTAAAAATGAGTTCAAATAATAATTGGTGTGCACCCTGTTAAAAAGCCCTGGGCTACAAAAAATGTATGGAATTTATATTTTTTTTTTTGTGAATTTCAGACTGCAAGACACGATGAGGCCTGGATGATCCTGAAGCAGGTTCACGACACTAACTGGAGGGCGAAGGGAGAGCCAGAGAGAGAGTTTCAAGTAAAGATGTTCATTTTAAACTACTAGACCACTAAATAACAGCAAAGCAGCAGAGCTGACCCTAGAAAAGCAGCTCATATCCGTGTCTGTGATGAGTTTACTGAGTAAAGGCTTGATATTAATAACTGAATTGGCGACACCTGATGAATCCTGTTATCAGCGTACATGCTCTTACCTATGAAATAAATCCCTCTCTTTCAGGTTTCACAGATCAAAACGCCTCAAACGCAGGATGACGAGTTCATAGAGATTCAGAGTGAAACTGGCACTGCCTTCCAGAGATTCATGGTCAGACAGATGACCCTGGTTAAACAGGTATGCACCATTTGAGCTAAAGACCTGAATGATGGCTAAAAGTGTAAGGCTTGTTGAGGAGAGGTGTACCATTACCTTTCTTTGAGTTCAGAATTACAGTTTTTGTCTGGCAGATGATAAAAGCATTGAAGCATGCAAATCAAAGCAAATGGAGTGATTGTTCCCATCTTTCTCCAAATCGCGAGTGTGTGCGCGGGAAGAACATGATAGGGGTCATCGTGTGCTGCACTTGTGCTGTGCGTCAGACTCGACCATGGTTTGCGGTCAGTGTGCCATTGATGAATGTTTGCTGGGCGGGGGAGGGGTGGCCTACACAGTGTGAGGGAGCATACGTGCACACAGATAGAAGCAGCTATCATAGAAGGGGAGGTCTACACAGAGGACCCCACAGCCTCGCACGCCCGGTTGGGTCCAATCTATTACTTCGGGTCCCGGTCTGTTTAACATTTGGTGGTGTAATAACCAAGTCGATCGGGACTCGTGGATACCACCCGTCGCTGTGTATTAAGAGTCAGTCGCGACCTGTGCGTGTTTGTTTTGGTAACTTTCAACTGAGTGGAGTCATATATAGCAAAGAAAAAAAGCTAATGTCAGCAGCCATGGCACTGGACGAGCGATCGTTATTATAATCCAAATGGGCAAAGAGTCTAAATTATTATGGAAGTTGACTCGAGATACAAAAAAATGCAAAACTGCAAAGTCGCATTTGTCATCCGTCACCGTGACGGCAAGTGGACTTTTGAAACTGGAATACTGATGTATTGTATGCAGTTTGCAATTTGGCAAGAGAGGAATCACGGATGGAACTTTCCTGGCAAGAGGACGTTTGTGCATAACTCACATCAGGTAAAAGGGAGAAGGCGTGCTTACAGTTAATTTAAGACCAAACGTTTAATTGTTCGGCACTCGCTTGGTGTTAGTGGCTGACGTGTATGATTGATAGTGACGTAAGAATCAAGTCTGGAAAGTGGTAGTTAACAGGATCACGTGGAATTATTTGCCACATGACGTGTGGGGGGGGGAGGGGGAGAGGGTTCCAGGTGCAGGGGTCCGTGTCCACCCGCCGGTTCAGGGTCCATCGTTTCAATAAGTGGACGCTGTGGGTCCGCGCGGGGTTCCGTGTCGTAAGTACATTTGTTTGACATTTCTCGGTTCTGCGACGGGCCCGGGTCCAACTTTCAAACGTGAATAGACGGTGTCTCAGTCGCTTCAGTGTAGCACATACATACGAGTCTCTTCGTGTTCGTCGTAGATTGTAGGACCCGTGTAGACCTCACCACTCACACAAGGCGTGAGTATAAGTGGAGCATTTCTCTGCGTACTGTCTGACTTTCTATTCCGACCTTAGCCGAGTCCTCACAATCAGAAGACACACCTGCGTAAATACATTTTTTTTACAACCGTTACGTACAATAGGCAGTATAAGGGTGTGATATGACATGCAAAGACTCACTGTCAGAATCACTAAGTGACACAGCGGGGGTGAGTGTAATATGCAAAATAACGTTTTAAATAATAAAAAATTATAGTTAAATAAAAAAACATAAATAAGCAAACAAGATGTACATATTAAATGAATTAGATACACAAATGCAAATGTATAATCAGCTTGAATTATTTCAAACAATATTTAAAAACAGTATTAATACACTAACGTGTTCAAACTTTTGGTGTCAATAAGATGGGTGGGGTGAGTGTTTCTTGAAAGTTTTAGGCTCAACCAAGGCTGATTGTTCTTTGTAAAACACAGTATAGTCATATATATATATAATATATATCTATCGTATATATATATTATAAATATACAGATACTATATAATATAAAACAATAATATATACTTTATCTCTTTAACTGGAAAAGCTGAATTTTAGCAGCCATTCATGTGACATGATCCTTCAGAAATCAAGAAACATTTCTTCTTTTTTATTCATTATTATTTTCAATTGTTAGTTGAAAAGTGTTGCGCTACTTAAGGAAGTGTGAAAGTGTTTCAGGATTCTTTGATGAATGAAGATCAAAAGAAGAGCATTGAGGTGGTGGTAACTGCGGGGAGTGGATGCTGATTGTCTGAACATAGCAAACATCGTGGTGTACAATGTGTGGTCATCGTTTTAATCAGCTATGGGTAGCGTGGGTGTCGCGGTGGGTGAATAAAATGATCAATTGTCTTAAACAGCAATAACAGGATGCTTAGACAGCTCTCATGCCTATGAAATAGCATGTGCGGGGCAACTTCATGGAGAAAGTACTCTTACGATTAATATAATTTATCCCCACCATGGAGAGATGAATTATATAAAATAAAACATAAGTATATTTATAATCAACATTTCTCTTGTTTCATCTGCCATCTTTGACGATTTTTTTGACTGCACTTCTGTGATTGCCTTTTCAGTAAAAGTTGCATGTCAGGCTGCCTAATGAGGTATCTTTAGTCTCCATCATGTCTGGAGCATGTAAATAATGATCTCTCTGAAGGCAGCTCAGTAGGTTTGGAAGTGAGCAAAATGACTCCTTTAACAGTAAACAACCAACAGTATAAATCAATCTTCCACCACACAGCTATTATGGCCTGGGAGCATGGTTTCCTGACCAGATCAAGTACCTCCAGTTTGAGGAGTACGAGTCCAATGTCAAGATCTTTCATCGTGAGAAAGTGGAACGCTTTCATTTCAACTTCACTCTGCAAAATCAGGTCCACAAGGAGGGGGAGTATATCCATGACAGGTACATTTATTTTTCATTTACAGTAGTACACATGCCAGATTTTAAGCTTAGCTGTCTCTCTGTCTTGATATATATGATGTTGGTAGCACTTTATTTTACAGTCCTGTTACTCATACATACTATGTTCTTATTTTAGAAACTACAATAACTAGGTAAAAACTAGGTACTTACCTTGAACCTACCCCTAAACCAAACCATAACCTATTTGGTTACCTTATATTACCAGTACTTTCTTATGTAGGTACACTGTAAGTACATTACTAGCAAAAAATTGCACCATGATGTTTTAAATAGAATGAAGGACGATTGCAGGTTACATTATTTTTCAAAAGTTTGCGCGGTTAGGTAGAATTTTTTTTAAAAATTTGTTCAAAAGATATTTTCTTGCCTCACGCGAGGCTGCTTTTGTTTGATCAAAAATACAGCAAAAACAGGAACATTGGTGAAATATTATTACAATTTAAAAGAACTGTTTTCTAGTTGAATATATTTTAAAATGTAATCTATTCCTGTGATGCAAAGCTGAATTTCAGCATCATTATTCCAGTCTTTTGTGTCACATGATCCTTCAGAAATCTTCTAATATGCTGATTTGCTGCTCAGACACATTTTTCTTATTATCAATGTTGAAAACAGTTACCATATATTTTTTCTGGATTCTGTTGATGGATAGATATCTTTTGTTATTAATTCTAAATATCTTGACTCTCATATCTGATCTCGATTATTTGATTGATTAATGCATCCTTGTCTGAAAAAAAATTATGAAAACCGGATCCTCTAACCCTTGAAAATGGTCAATTGTTTTGGGTATTGTTGAGCAGTTGTCAATTTGATGTACTTTTACATGCAGGTTTATCGACATAGAAATAAGAAACGTGAAGTTTGAGGAATCACTCTTTGAGAACTGTTATTTTGAGGACATCAGATCAACAGACACCTTCTTTGAGAACTGCACCCTTAAAAACACAGTCTTCTACAATACTGGTATTCAACTCGTACAATTTTTGAATATATTATATATTAACCGTGAGCCCATTAGATATTTGAATGGTTATTTTGGGTTTCCTTTGATTACTGTTATTTTACAATGTTTTTGTCACGTTTCTTGCAGACCTGTGGGAAGATTCCAAGTTCATTGACTGTAAGCTGGAAAATACAACATTTCTGCACCCCAAAAAAGGCTGCCATCTAAATTTCCAAGAGGAAAATGACACCCTGATCTATCTGGTCTGCTTCCTGGGCAGTTTGTCTGTAATACCGGGCAACATCATAGCAGGCCTATTAATGGATAAAATAGGACGACTTAAAATTATAGGTGAGTGGTTACACAAAACTGTTATGGATTTGTCAATACCTTTCAATGGGTTTATAGTATCTAAATGAATTGCGTGTGTGTTTGTTTGCAGGGGGGTCCATGTTAGGCTCGGCTGGCTGCACATTCTTCGTGCTCCTGTGCTTCAGTCAGTGGGCTGTTGATCCTCTTCCACGGCCTCTTCTTTCTTTCGCAGCCAGTGGCTGCAGTCTTGGAAACGGCCATTGAGTTCGTCCACAGTGGAGCGCTACCTCACCCTCGAAAGGTCAACATAAAAGGAACTCTGTCCCCAAAGACAGCTCTAAGTACTTCAAATCCATACAAGCACAGATGACAAAACATTTGAAAGCATTGTGAACTACACTACAATTTAAAAGCGATTTTTGTAATGTTATTGAACTGAACCTCTTATGTTCAACTACCTTGATTTTTTAATCAAAATACAGTCAAAACAGTAAGATTTGTCACCGAAATATTATTACCAATAAATAAATAAAAAAATTATAATTAAAATAGATTTTCAATTAAATTTATTTCCTGTGCATGCAAAGCGAAATTCAGGCATGTCCTCAGCGTCACCTGATGCTATCATAATCATGCTAAGTGGGATGCGTTAATTTTCATTGGACGCAAAACACATTTCGGAATTATAGCAATATTGAAAAATGTGCTGTTAATATTTTTATGAAAACTGATGTATTTTTTTAGGATTACTATCTGAAAGTTAAAGAACACATTTATTTATTAGAAACTATTATTTACATAATTATAAAAAGGCTTTACCGTCACTTTTGATCAAATTAAATACGTCCTTTCTTACAACTAAACATCTATGCATTTCTTCATTTAAAAACTTCCATTTTTGTAAAACGGATATCGTAAAGCCCCGTGGAATTAGATCATTCAAATTCTTTAGATAGATATGGTGGGTTACCAATCAACATGTGACCAGGCATTAAAAACAAAAACATTTTTTTTTAAGATATATATACTATCTCGCTATATAACAGTAATTAAGAACATATTTATTTTTAAAATTTCTCGATCAACATTAGAATAGACATGTCATATTTTAATTTGGTGTGTATTTATGAATCATTGAGCTGCTAAGAGCGACATAAGGCCTGTTCAATTATGTTTTGTTAACTATTTACCACCCTTCTTGTATACTTTTTTATTATTACTATACTATTATTTATTTAGTTCTTCTTCTAATTCTCTTTTGTTTATATTTTGTGAAGTGAACAGATCCCCATTTACTAATATTGTACCTTCTGACATAAATTTTTCAACACCCATGCTTTCCAAACGTTTTGTCTACTTAAAGTTTTGTAAAAAGACATTTTTTTCACTATGATCTTACAATCGCATGTAGACAACAGAGTCTCAACATATTAAACAGCCTGAACCTCTATGCCTCATAACCTCATTTACATCGAAGTAAACATGATGGTGACTCTGAATAAAGCTATGAAGTATGTATGCTACTCTTCTTTCACACTGTGCTCACTCATCCATGGTTTGTGTCCTCAGAGCCACAGCTTTCGGTGTGCTGAATGGCACATGTAAACTGGCAGCTATCATTAGCACTTTCATCTTTGGCAAGTTTATCGGCATCACCAAGATCATCCCCATCATCCTGTCCTTCTCAGCGCTAGTGTGCGGAGGACTGCTAGCGTTTAAGTTGCCTGAGACACGAGAGGTCATTCTTCAGTGAAAAAGCCAAACTCCTCAAGGCCTCAGCGTTGGGTTCAGCTGGACACTGGATGACCGCATGTTGGACTGCAGAACACTGCCAGCAAAAGGGCTGAATCATGTCAAGCTGATATGGTGTCATGTAAGCACCATTGTACCGTAGTATTACTTTCATAGTATTACTTCTTTTAAACTAAAGTTGTAGAGCATATGTTTGTTTAAGTGTTCACAGTGGCTATATTGTGAGTACGAATCCTAAATGATGTAAATCATATGTGACCCTGGAGCACAATACCAGTCATAAGGGTCAATTTTTCGAACTTGAGATTTATACATCAACTGAAAGCTGAATAATAAGCTTCCTATTGATGTATGGTTTGTTAGGATATAACAAAATTTGGCCGAGATACAACTATTTTCTAAAATCGTAAATCTGAGGGGTGCAAAAAAAATCACAAAATTGAGAAAAATAATCGCCTTTAAAGTGTTTCAGGGCATAATCTAATCAAATATTAAGTTTTGATATATTTACTGTAGGAATTTTACAAAATATCTTCATGAAACATGATTTTTTTACTTAATATCCTAATGATTTTTTGTCATAAAAGAAAAATCAATAAATTTGACCCATACAATGTATTTTTGGCTTTTGCTACAAATATACCCCAGCGACTTAGAACTGGTTTTGTGCTCCAGGGTCACATATTATAAAATATAATTTAGAGGTCGTAAGTACTGTTATCAAATTCCTTTTACTATTGAACCAATAGTACGTTTGTAATTTCAATCTTTAAATGAGATCTCCTGCCTTTACTTGTATTTATATAGGTTTTAAAAAAGTTGAGTTCTTTTTGCTCGCAGAAATTCGTTATCCACCAATCTTCCATCTACACACAGCTCTCTTGTGCTGCACGTGGCTTGCTAGTTTTTGCGGGGGTTGTGTTGTTTCTGGTAATTATTGTGGTAGATATTTATTTCCAATTACAAAAAAAAATGCTGGGTTAAATACAAACCAGTTCTGGGTAAAATAGGGACAAACCCAGCTATTTGGTTGTTTTGACCCAGCTATTGGGTTGTTTTGAACCCAACAGCTGGGTCAAAACAACCCAATAGCTTGGTCAAAACAACCCAAACGCTGGGTTTGTCCATATTTTACCCCCAGCGCTGTGTTATATTTAACCCATAAAACTTTTTAGAGGTTGTTGATAGTTATATTTTTCACTGTTGTCTTGCTAACTTCTTATGTCCGGTATTCCCATCTTTTTACTATTGTTGTCATCGCCTTCTTAATAAGAAATTATCATACTACATCAAATGACAGTGTTTGTAGAAAGATAGTATTTTTAAATTGACTTTATGTGAAAAAGTGCTCTCTAACAATGCTCATTTCCTGTGAGAAAATATGTAGATTATGTGATTTAGATTTTATTTTTCTGTTTTAAACATGTGAATAGTAATTATGAAGGAATGGCTCAAAAATAATAGTTTTACGTCTTTCTTTTTTCCACTTCTGACCACAAAAAAGTTATTCAAATTTATTTTATTTTAATAGGTCAACACTGATTAAAAGGTACAGAAAGGCCTCCATAGTAAGTCTTAATAGCTCTGTCAAATCTAAAATCTAAAATATATTATTTTTATATTTTGTTCAAAAATTTAAACAAGATCAAATTATGTTTTTTGTTTGTTTTCATAGGTTTGTATGGGTATATAAAATAAATATAAACATTATAAATTTTTACTTTTTCGTTTTCATTGATTCTATGCGCTTTCTCAGCACAATATAATGAAAATGGGAAAGAAAATGAGAAAACCACAGTATTTTGGTTTTAGATTAAGTTCCCATGCTTTTCTGAGTATGTGCACATGGAAAGGCACTTGTAAAAACAAGGCCAGGGCTCACGTGTGAATCAGTCACACCTCTTGTGATGGTCACTTATTTGTGCAAAGGTGTGAAACAAAAATCTAGATAATTCTTTCACCAGATTTACTAGATTATAAATTGCTATTGCCTTCTTTTAAAAGCTAAATTTAAAGCTACTCTTCTAAAAAAAAAAAACAAAAAACAAAAAAAATGATTATAATATTATATATATTTATATATATATATACTGTATATATATACACACACACACACAACAAATACACACATAGATATCTATTAAATATTATATATCTACTATCTATAGACATATATTACTATATAATATAATATATATATCAATATTTACTATAGTGGTTTTAACGGGAATTGCTTATGCAATAACAGTTTAATTCATGCACAATGTGCTTCTTGGTTTAAATCTACTCGCACAAGGTGCTTCTTGGTTTAAATCTACTCTGTCGCTTGTCACGTTTCATACCAAGGGTGTGAAAGGCCTCACTTTGCTAGGTATTGCCAGGCCACAGTAAAAAAAAATTATTTACCCAGTAAAAGTACAGTAACTAAAGTCAAAGCAGGTAACACGCAAATTACCAAATGTACAAATGCATTGTCATGCATGTTTGCACTACAAAAAAATAAGCACGAGGAACAGATATTTTAGTTGAGTTTCTGAGGAAGTTTGATGGAAAGACACACAGGTGCCAGCTTCACTCATTCTACTGCAGTAGGCCTACGGAGGTGCCAAATCTAGCACGCTGCTCATTCACTCTCTCACTACAGAAAGACAGAGAGGGCAGCCTGGAGGTCACAGAGCTCAAAGAATCCATTCTCAAGAAATGAATCTTGAACATTTTCATGGTTACCTGGTTAGATCATCACTGTGAGAGCGCTAACTAGTCTAAACTATTGTGATAGGCCTACAAACAAATGCTAATTTTTATTCTTTGAAAGCCTTTGTGGTACTGACATGATAACA
Organism: Sinocyclocheilus anophthalmus; assembly: GCA_018155175.1. Taxonomy (NCBI): domain Eukaryota; kingdom Metazoa; phylum Chordata; class Actinopteri; order Cypriniformes; family Cyprinidae; genus Sinocyclocheilus; species Sinocyclocheilus anophthalmus. The sequence goes on from JADLZN010009806.1 coordinate 54,300, forward strand.
TGATTGGAAATCACTTTCGTGTGAGTAACACAGGTTATTAGATATGGATAAGGTGGATTTTGTGCTTATGTTTACACACATTCTGGACAGTCCCATAAAGACATTGACGCCATTGTAACTTACTATACTCACCAGCTCGTTCATCGCTAAGCTTGCGGATTATTGCCATTTTTGCAGCTCTCTGGTTATTTGTTAGTTTGTTTTTATTATGATTTTATTATTTTCCTTTCGAGGATTTATTTATTTTATTTTATTATTTATTTATTATTTTGGTCTGTACACACTTTTCTTCTGTGCGTCCACATCAAAACAGTCCGCTCCGTGCGACAACAAACGTCATCGCTACGTCACACATTCTACTTGGCCTCGGCAACAACTCTATCGAATTGGATGTATTGTTGATACATTATGTGTAATGTATGCAAAGATGTATTTCATTAATGTCATCTCTAAATTGTTTGCAATAAAAATAAATAAATAATACAAAAAAACTCTATCGAATTTTCCAACTTCCTGCTCAGGAATTGGGTAAGACGACCCTCCAGCAAATATGATGCATTTTCCCGGAATCAAAATCCAAGTGAAGACAGAGGTGACGTTTAAAGTGCCCTATTATGGATTTTTGAAAATTACCTTTCATGCAGTGTGTAACATAGCTATAAGTTAATGAAAACATCCTGCAAAGTTTTAAATCTGAAAGTGCAACGTGTATAAAGTTATTGTCTCTCAAAAGTAAGAGTCGACTCTGAATCATTGAAACTAGTCGTTTTAAAAACGAATCCCAAGCCGTTTCATCTTGACATCAACATGAAACATTAGCATTTTGCCCACCCACTTGTTGGTCTTTTCGAGTTGGTTCAGGTCGGAATGAAATGCAGATTCTTTCTTTGCCACTAGGTGCCGCTTTTGGAGTGGTAAAAAGAGCTGTTTCCCCTGTAACGGCTGTACACAAAGCAGCACTGCGCTTACAAAGGCTGCTTTATCAGGCGTTATAGGCATGATGAAATGAAAATGAGACCATTTGGACCAATCACCGCAGATTAGCGTCATTCAAAGGAGGGGTTTGGAAAAATGAATCGTTGGGCAAATTGTTTGGGAGTCGTTGAGCAAGTAAGGAAAATAAATCCATATTATAAGACAATGAAAGTGTTTTTTGACCTTGCATACATGTAATCCTGTTGTTGGGGACTCCCAAACCAAAATATGAACCTTTCATTAACCCATAATAGGTGCACTTTAANCCTCTACTTCTAAACTGATACGTTGTGGAATGCATAAGAAGAACTGTTTCTTAAACAGTCAGTCGCTTAAAAACATTTTCATTGGTACTCTGTACATTATACATTTAATATATTAGGCCTATATATTAATATTTTTCCATTTTAATCAAATTAGATAAACTCTGTCAATATAATTTTTCACATTTTTAAAAAATATTTCTAACTATACACTGATCAATCAATCAGATACAATTAGTTTGTAATGTGCTCATTATCACTTCTGAATGAGACCTACTTCACTGACCACTGTGACTATATCGACCACTAAACTGCAAAACTGGTCACCAGTCAATGTCACACCTCAAGTGCAATCTGCTAATGGAGTTTATTAAGCATCATTAAACATCATTAAGGTCAATTATGCTGCTTAGCTCTTTGAAATACAACCCCATTCAGACAACTAGCAGCAGTTTTGAGCTGAGTATATTGTATATAATTTGCTGTAGGCTGCTTCCACTGATAGTGGGAATCATCAAATGATCAAGACCAACTGTTTTACCTTACTAGTTTAACCTAAAACTAAAATATATAAATGTACTATTAAAACACGGTTATTTGATATTTATTTGATATACATAATATATATTTTTTTATGTAGTTAAAAGAAGTCTCTTATGTTTTTCCCCAAGGTCCACGTCATTTTAGTTGAAGAACAATACAAGTAAAAACGTAATGCGGTAAAATATATTACAAGTTAGAATACGGTTTTTCTATTTTAAATAGTTAAAATGTATTTATTTTGTATACAAAGCTTATTTCTCCACAGCCATTTAACCAAGTCTTCAGTGTCTCAGATCCTTTTAGGAAATTTAAATCTAATAAGCCTCTTTGCTGCGTCAGAGACCATTTCCTATACTTATAACGTGTGTGAAAACAGTGTTGCTTACTATTTTGCTTGTGGAAAACCGTATTCATCATCTTTTTCTTTAATTGCAGTTCAGTAACAGCAGGAGGGTGGGTAACACACTCTGAGTTATAAACGTATTTGTCGAATAAGGAACAAAGTAGTACTTGAAGTACCGCGTCGACAGGAGGGGGGGGGGGGGTAAGTGAGGAGGTGGGTAGCGGTGGGGGAGGGGAGAAAAGAGAAGGGGTGGTGGGCGGTTGTAAAAATGTTAGTGGTGTGAGGGTGGAGGAGGCGGGCGGGTGGTCACAGATCTACTCGTATGCAACTCTCTAACATCCTATTTGTATGTGTGTTTGTTGTTCCGTGCCATGATATGTGAAATCGAGTAAACAAACCCAGACTGGTTTGTCATGGCACCAAGATATTGTCGGGGAAGAGCGTCACTAGTTGTTGTTTTTTGACGAAAGAGTCCAATTCTATTCTGCACACCTCTCGCTCCTGTTGGCTTCTCTAGATCCTTTCCCAGACCGATTCCAGGCCGAGTCCTGGGGTCTGATAGATAGCGATTGGCTTACCGCGCCTGCGAGGTGTCCCCTTCGCCCTCTAGTCCAACATATCAACCTTCATGAGGCCCCGTCCCCTTTCCATCCTTCCTTCACTCCTCAGAGTCCTAATCATGGAAAGCTCACCACAAACCAGCCGAACCAGTGGTGTCTGCTCGACGCTCTCAGAGTCAGGGTTCTGTACAACAAGCGTTTTCCCGTCTCCAGACACGGGTTTATCGCCGCCCGCTCCTGGCACTCTCATATATCGTCAGATCACACCCTGTCAGGTGTCGTCAAAGACCGACACACAGCCGGATTTAAGGCTCTAAGAACCCGGCGAGGCACAACCGGCCCTCACACCCCTAGTGAGAAGTATTGAAGTTGATGACTTCGGGCCCTCGTTTACCACAAGCCTCTCCACCCTTCTCATGTACCTACCTGCCTCATCGGACGCTCCTGGCTCCCACCATACACTACATCCCGTTCTGTTGCCGTTTTTGTCGGTTCCTTCATTAAGATCAAAAACACCACAGGAGTGACCCATGATTCTTCCAGCAGCTTGCTCATACGCTCCTTCTCCCCTAAACATCGGTTTGGGTTAGTTTTCAGCCCTGCAGGCCTACTGTTCTGTGGAATTGGTTTGAGCAAGACCGAATGGGTTTGGCGTTCCATTTGCTAGTGACCGTTAGAGGGTCTGCCTTCCTCCTCGCCTAACCGGCAATGCCTGATTGAGATATTCCATCACTGAATCAGTATGGTGTTGCCTCACAGCAACAATTCACAGAGCAAAAGCTGTCTCTGCAAAGGGTATAGCCTGCTTCCTCCATCAGCAACCAGTGTGCTCCGAGACAACACCGACATACATGTATGTGAAATCTCTTTTTTATGTATGCTAAAAAATAACTATAGATTTTTCTTTTAATCATTTTTTAAATAATTTATTGTAGTATCCTTGTTAATGCTTTCTTTACTTGAAATCTAAAATTTATAATACCTTTTATAATATTCTTATTTAGTTTCTTCATTATCTTGTGAATATATTGTACATGCATATAAGCACTCTTTATATATATATAAGTGCAGCGCATAAAAATCATTAGCTCAAAAAATAAATAAATTTTGGCAGACCCTTGCAGTACCGCAACTGGTTGTCGCACAACACCAGGTTGAAGTTTTGTTTTGTTTTTTGTTTTTTTTAGATTTTCACTTTTTCAACACTTTAAATAACCTAAACCTTCAGGAAAATAAATAAACAAATGTAATACCAGAAAAAATAAATAAAGGAATAAATAGCTTGATAAAACAAATAAAATCAGTTTTTAGTTTGTATCTATCCATGTAACTATCTACATACTGAATATTTATCAAATATATTTGAAAGATATTTATTGCTGACAAAATAATATCTGAATTCAGGTAACCTTTTATATATTTGTTTTGAGCATTGAACGCAAGGCATTATTTCACCGCCATCAGTGTCATGCAATTAACAGCTGAAAATAAACAAACCAATCAAGCTAACTTATTTAGATGTATTGTATACCCTAACCAATTCTCTATCCTGTATTTTAGGTTTATGGCAGAAACGTTAGCTAGCATCTTGTTCCTCAAGCTTACTGGAGCTGACAGCAGAATATAATGCCTACTACTGTATTGTTTACAATAAATGAACGCGGATGTTTGGCTTCCTATCTTGTGGAAGCAATAGATATGAACCAAAGTAATACTGTTATTCTTAGTTATATATGTTATCCATGTCTGTCCTATTTAAATACAAAAGTATATTTGATATGTATTTATAATAAAACATGTCTTTTTAAAAATAGTTTGTTTTCTTGTTATTTATTGATATTTACAAATATTACACTGACGTTTCATATGTTGATTACTTACCTTAACATTAAAATTAGCGCATCAGCTTTATTGTAAACTTGCCCTTGTAAGTGGCATGATGAAATGTTCATTTATAGTGCTCAGTTATTATATGTGTAGAGGGCAATCAGATACATTCATCTAACATGACGCAAATAGAATTTGATCAAAATAAATCACTTGTGGTTTGAGATGCCAACTTTCTACCACCGAGATGTGGGATAAACAAAGAGTGGGATTGTAACTAATCCTTTATTAATTATTAAAAAGTCAGCATCATCATAAAAAAAAAAAAGTTTGGTATCTGCCACCACAGATACATTTTGGCAAAGTTATGACACTTTTAAAGACTTTTAAGGTAAAATAGAAGCAAATGGTAGTTGGCTTATTTGCTTCATGGGCTGTAACAATTTATAAATTATGTGCATAGATGAAGTTAAAATCTAAGCTTAACTTTGTTCAACATGCATACAGTTTTTGAAATATGCTATATTTCAGGTTCTTTTTCTGGAGCAGAACTAAGCCTTTTAGGCCTATCCTCAAATCAGTAATCTGCTGCTCAGTCGAACTTTTACACTGAATTAGTAATAATAATATTACTGTTTATTTGAAATATTCTGTTGAATCAAAAAAATCAAAAGCAAAGTAAAATGGCATGGACAAAAATAATGGGACCCTTAACCTAATATTTTGTTGCACAGCCTTTAGAGACAATTTCTTGATAGCTCTTAATGAGATTTCTGCACCCGTCAACAGGTGCTTTTTTAACTGTCCTCTTAGGTTGTGTTGAAAATGTTCTGTAGGCCACTCATCAAAAACAGAACCTCTGTACATTTGTTTGTTGCAAATTTACAGAAAATGCAATTGAGGTGTTTACACTGGCTTGCTGGGGTAATATTGTTGTCAACTGACAACAAAGTTTCCTTCTGAATTAGCATAACTGCACAAATTTTATACTTAATAAAATCTTTAAAAACAAACGACATTAATTATACTATGATTTCCTTCAATAAAAAAGAAATTGAGTAAGATGGTGTAAAAGGTGTGTCGATGTGGATTGGTAATCTGGCCTCTTGGTATAAAGGAGAAAAGTGGCCCTCATCTACATGGAAAGAGCTGAAACATGCAGCTGGAGCAATTTGCTCATGAAGAGCAGCACAAACAGTTATTCCAAATGGTACAATAATATAACAGGGTTATTCTGAAGGATTTCTAAAAATCAAATTTAAGGGACTTTTTAAGTATGGTGACGCGTTGCTGCCACACACATATTATTTTTTCCACTCAATTATGTCGTAATAACGAGATGTTGTTTTAACGACATCTTTTCTCATAATAACGAGATGTTTTCTCGTTAAAACGACATATTTTCTCATAAAAACAATATGTTATGTCGTTAATACGACATACAGGTTTGTACACATGTAAATATTGTCTTCTGTCACAGTTGTAATCTACACATTCCTAAGGTATTTTCATAGACTTTGAGCGGAAGAGTTATGGTTCTCCGTCACCGCTCAAAATCACATCTACTTAAATTTTTTTTAAACGCATAGACTATCTTTAACCTACGGCTGTATTATATATAGATATATTAGTATCTAATATATATATATCTATATATTATATATATATATTATTGTTAGAGAATAGCTCATGGGGAAATATGAATAATTAACCATGACTAGTTATAATTAATTATGAATATTTAGATCCGCTGTTAGATATTTATCATGGTAATTTGCAAATGGATTAAATCGAAATTACTAACGATTCTCAGGGCCCTAATATATATTGCCTATCTACCACCATATAATATACACGCTTGTTACGATCATAAGAAGGCAAATTCATAGATACTAAACAAGGTAAGATTACCTATACGTGAAAAGGGATGAGCAGGAATGGGTTCATCACAAGCCTACTAAAATAGTCTAAGAATATCAAAAACAAAATACACAATGACAATAATATACCAATGGCCTGAAGAATATGTGTGTTCATTCAAATAACGTTTTTTCTATGAATTAACTAGAACACAGTCCATTTCTACTCGGCTTTTCCTTGGGACATGCCGGATTTCCTGCTTTACATACTTTTGGCCAATAAACCCAGTGCTATCAGCGTTGGTTGCCATGCAACAAAAGGGGCCTGTTTCGGCCTCCTGGGGTGTTACGCATTCAGGGGGGAAGGGTCCATGGGTCCTCATATGGCTTGTTAACAGAGGTTACAGAGTATTTGTCATATAAAAAAAGAATATATAGTGTGTTGGATTGGTCCAAACGCTACATATTACAGGATATTTTGCTGTTAAATTTCTCTTTGATTCTTCATTATTTTAATATAAATTTTATATATTTGAGTGAACATTGCTATTTCTATTCCCCATCGATTTTACACGTCTCACACACCAAGTACAAACATGTAACAAAAACACAAACATAACATGCAAAACACACATAAAACAAAACCTCAGCCAAAAAACACAAGGATACACCACAAACACTCAAACAAACACAAATATGCGGCAAAACACAAACATACACGGAAACACAAACACTCAATCACACACAAACACTCCACACGAACACAAGCATACACACAAATGCAAACACACACACACACAAACACACACACACACACTGCAGTTAAACATGAAAAATGTTACAATGTCTCATACAAACCTTTTACAAATAAAATTTTTCACCATCACACTGTGTATCTCTACAAGATGATGAAAAGCAGTATGATTAAACAATGACGTAACTTTTGTTTTAACAAATAAGTTTAAATTTTGTAGATTTTTCAAACCTAAAACCATGATGCTCTAATGCAGGGGTTAAAAGTAGTATGACATGTATGAAATATTTTTATCTTTAAGATATTTGTAATTACAGACTAAAAGCTTTAGTTTGATTAAAACAATTGAGTTTATACATTACTCTTGAATGCATATACGGTAACCAGCGAGTACATGAGACAGTATAAATACATAACCTCATAAATTCAGCGTGATTCTATCATATTAATCAATAAAAAAGACTTAATTTTTATACCAAATCTGACTTTCTCTTCAAAACACAACAAACTTCCTTATGACTTTTTTGTTGTTGTTGTTGAACAACTGGTTTGTTGGGGAAAACACATGCTGTGGTGTTATGTTTCTAAGGCAGGATGCTGGTAGTTAAATCACATCTTTAACCTAAAACATTTTGCATTTAACCTCTTCTCTACACACACACACACACCAGACACACAACACACGCACACACAAACAGCTTTGCCCACATCCGAAAACTGCCAGCGCATTCCTTAGTTTGTTTTTCATTTAGCTGTAGCTAGGCCCTAATGGAATTATTTAAATCATATTACAAGTATAGATGCCTGAAAGAGCTCTTTAACCTGTTGTTAACTCTAAAAATGGACAATCTCACTTAAGATAGTTGGACAAATAAGGATGTTCATAAAACAAGCCTGGACCCAATTTGAAGCATTCTAACAACAAGTACAACCATTGCAGAAAATGCATTATAGCACTGAAGTAAGATATAAGTCTGGATGTGTGAGTGAAAACTTATCAGAAGTTCAACATCTTATACTAATTCCAGGCTTACCTAGTTATGATGAATAAAAAAATAGGAGGCATTGAGCTAAATCAAAACCTGACAAATCAACAGCAGTACAGAGATGAAAAGACAATGCCAGAAAGCTGAGCGGATGGTACTACTAGATCTCAGTGCTGCGTTTGACACGGTCGATCAAAACATACTTCTAGAGAGACTGGAAAACTGGGTTGGGCTTTCTGGGATGGTACTCAAATGGTTCAGGTCATACTTAGAAGAGAGAGGTTATTATGTGAGTAGGAGAACATAAATCTAAGTGGACGTCCATGACACGCAGAGTCCCACAAGGCTCAATTCTTACACCGCTCTTGTTAAGCCTGTATATGCTCCCACTAAGTCAAATAATGAGAAAGAACCAAATTGCCTTTCACAGCTTTGCAGATGTTATTCAGGTTTACTTAGCCTTATCACCAAATGACTACAGCACCATTGACTCCCTCTGCCAATGCATTAATGAAATTAACATTTGGATGTGCGAGAACTTTCTTCAGTCAAACAAGGAAAAAACTGAAGTCATTGCATTTGGAAACAAAGATGAATTTCTCAAGGTTAATCCATACCTTGACTCTAGGGTCAAACAACTAAAAATGAGTCAAGAATCTTGTTACCCCAAACTCAGACACTCAAAGATCTTAGTTTCAGTAGTCACGTCAAAGCAGTAACTAAATCAGCATACTATCATTTCAAAAACAAGAATTAGATGTTTCACACCAGTCAAGCTTTGGAGAAACTTGTTCATGCCTTTATCACCAGCAGGGTTGATTATTGTAATGGCCTCCTCACCGGCCTTCCCAAGCAAAACATAGACAGCTCATCCAGAACGCTGCTGTCAGGATTCTGACTAGAACCAGAAAATTTGAGCATATTACACCAGTCCTCAGGTCTTACACTGGCTTCCAGTTATATTTAGGATTGATTTTAAGGTACTTTTACTCGTTTATAAATCACTGAATGGCCTAGGACCTAAATACATTGCGGATATGCTCGCTGAATATAAACCTAACAGACCACTCAGATCATTAGGATCGTGTCAGTTCGAAATACCAAGGGAAATACCAACACAACAAACATAAAAAAGTTTGAAGAAAAATAGTGACGTGACATGAGGCCAAGTATGGTGACCCATACTAGGAATTAGTGCTCTGCATTTATCCCAACCTTAGTGCACACAGCAGTGAACACATACACACACACCGTGAACACACACTTGGAGCAGTGGGCAGCCATTTATGTTGCGGCGCCCAGGGAGCAGTTGGGGGTTCGGTGCCTTGCTCAAGTCGTGGTATTGAAGGTGGGAGAGAGTGCTGTACATTCACTCCCCCCACCTACAATCCCTGCCGGTACGAGATTCGAACCCGCAACCTTTGGGTTACGAGTCAGACTCTCGAACCATTAGGCCACGACTTACCCTTTGGGTCATGACTGTCTAACACAACACACATTCTACAGAATGGGGTAATGATGGTTTCATTATTTCATGATGAAGACAGACTGAATATTCAGATACCAGATGGGACTGTTCGACTTTTTCTTAAGACAAAGACAATTGTTTGATTTCAAGAACACACAACCAAATCCTAATGCTATTTCACGAAATACGAGTCACGACTGACTAATTTTAACTAGCCTACACATAAAAAACGCGGATATGTTCTACATGTCTAAAGTATAAGTCTATAGAATAAAGCATACTAATAAACTCATTGATTTAGCTTAACAACTTTCAAATATAATCTGCATGCATTATAAACCATACACTCTTAAAATTGATAGTACAAAAAATATGTGTAAAAGGACTGATAACACAGTTATTTTGGTTTTATTTAATTGGTTCATGTCTTACACAACTGTGTGTTACTAAACAATTTTTTATTAAGTTTTAATATAAAAGATAATAGTTTGTTTACAATTTAGATGCTTTTATTATGAAATCACACACAAAGAACCATTGTTTGTTAACACGTTATTAATTGAAATAATACTATGTGTTCATTTCTGGTCTGCCTACGAAGCTGCCGCGAGACACAAGGCCTCAATCTTACTATTTCTCTCTACAAGTTGAAGATGGTGAGGAAAAACTATTTTCTTTGTACGCGTCTCTAAACACGACTTTAATAAATCAGTTGTTTTAAGCAAAAGCGATGATTCAGTCCATTTTATTCAGTCGTAGTGTTTTAGGCGTCCGCCTTTTAGTTTTGTTCCAGGAAACAGGTACGACTTTAACTGAGCGTTGTCATGTCTGGCTTTAAGAAATCATGAGGTCAGCAGCTTGTGTAGCGAGTGTACGAGTGTAGACGGAAGAGAATTATTAAGAAACTATCTAGTATCTGACAAACTAGGATAATATAACGTAAATGTCTCGAATGAAGAGGACGGGTTAAAGCGATATTTGATTAAATCAAGCAAATTCACAGAAATATTGTCCTCTAACATCTCTAACATGACAGCAAAAGCTAGGAAACAAAGCGCAAGGCCTAGCAATTACGATTAGATGGGAAAATACTACAAGAGTGGCGAAACATACAATTTCAAAGTGTTATATTCATTTATGAACGCTGTTACTGAATTTGTCTTAGTGACATTCAATGGAATATTTTATTAAAAGATCATGCAGAGGACTGTTTGAGTAACGCTCTTGTCTTTGTTACATTTTCTGTCAAGATTTCGCAGCTTACACACATCCATCTACCGGAAACCTGTAGCTCTATCATAAATGTAAATTTCATGCCTGACACTTTTGTAACTGACTAAAAACTAATATTTAAGCTAAACAAACAAACCTGTTTCCTGGAACAAAACTAAAAGGCGGACGCCTAAAACACTACGACTGAATCACATGGACTGAATCATCGCTTTCGCTTAAAACAACGCAGCACTGAGATCTAGCAGTACCAGTCCGCTCAGCTTTTCTGCATTGTCTTTTCATCTCTTACTGCTGTGGATTTTGTCCAAGGTTATTGTTAGCTCATGCCTATATTTTTTTATTTCATCATAAACTAGGTAAGCTGGGACTTGTAATAATATGTTGAAATTCTGATAAGTTGGTCAATCACAAATCCAGACTTATATCTTACTTCAGTGCTATAATACATTTTCTAAAATGGTTGTACTTGTTGTTAGAATGCTTCAAATTGGGTCCAGGCTTGTTTTATGAGCATACCATTAATTGTCAAACGAGTCTTAAGTGATATTGTTCACATTCTTTAGAGTTAAACAGGTTATTGAGCTCTTTCAGCATCTATACTTGTAATAATGATTAAAATAATTCCATTAGGGTCTAAGCTACAGCTAAATGATAAAACAAACCTAAGAATGTTGCTGGCAGTTTGTGGGAGTCTGGGAAAGCTGTGTGTGTGTGCGTGTGCGTGTGTGTCTGTGTGTGTGTGAGAGAGAGAGAGTTTGAATGAAAAATGTTTTAGGTTAAAGATGTGATTTAACTACCAGCATCCTGCCTTAGAAACATAACACCACAGCATGTGTTTTCCCCAACAAACCAGTTGTTCAACAACAACAAAAAAAGTCATAAGGAAGTTTGTTGTGTTTTTAAGAGAAAGTCAGATTTGGTATAAAAATTAAGTCTTTTTTATTGATTAATATGATAGAATCACGCTGAATTTATTAGGTTATGTATTTATACTGTCTCATGTACTCGCTGGTTACCGTATATGCATTCAAGAGTAATGTATAAACTCAATTGTTTACCCTTATTTGTCAAACTAGTCTTAAGTGATATTGTTCACATTTTTAGAGTTAAAAAGGTTCTGAGCTCTTTCGAGAGGAGCGAGAGATTGAGAGAGAGAGGCTAAACAACTTTTATTAAAAAACCTTAAACTTTTTTTCCCAGATTATTTATCCGACCATATAATAATTAACAAAATCGCACATGAGAACACATTCAAACATATTCACATTTAGAAATTTTTTCTATATATACTTATAAATACACACATTTCTTTAAAACTTTAAAACCAACATACCATTTTCCAAAACTTCACACAAAACTCCTTCAACGGACCATATTTCAGAAAACATTTGAATATCATTAATCAATCTAAAATATGTGTATTCAATTCTGATTCTGGCACTCACCATGCTTCTAAAAATATCTACTACATTTACTGAACCTATACCCATTAACTTATTTTTTCGAGTCTTCCAAATTGCCATTTTAGCCATACCCAGCAAAAAGTTTAATAAGCATACTTTTCTTCTCTTATGAAATGTATGTTTGGGACCACTAATAAAATATTGATTAGAAAAATCTTCACTTAAACCTTCAAAACAGTTCTTTAAAACAATAAAAAAAACTGTCTAACCTCATACAATATATAAATAAATGTTCAACTGTCTCTTCAATTCCACAAAAAGGACATTCCTTACCCACTGCTGGATTCAGGTGTGCCACGTGTCTGTTCGTAGCTATGATACCATGAACAAGTCTCCACTGTAGGTCTGCTGTACGTTTCTCAACAGGAGGTTTGTACAGAGACCTCCAGGATCCTCTAAAGTCTGGCCCAAACACATCTGTCCACCTCCCTACTCGTACTCGGTTTAAAACAGTCTGATGGGTAACTTTAACACAAGTAATATAGATGGCTTTCTTACTTGCTTCATGAAACTGTCCCATCTCCGGAGTTTTAAAAGATAGTATTGTGTCAGCATCTTCATCATTTTCATCTGCTGCTGCAGATATACTAATGGATGGAAACTGATCATTTTTCTCCCAATCCTGAGACGGTTGAATTTCCAGTGCCTCCCTGCAGGTTCCAGGTAGCGCACTTTGCACCTCTTCTATCACCTGTTGTAGAAGACGTAGAGATTGAATCCCCGTGTCACACTGTAGTGCTGCAGCCGTTTTCCACCCTTTAATGTCTCTCAGATTTCCTATTTTTGTTAGTCCAGCTCCCAACAAGCAATTTATCAAGCTTTCTGATGACAATGTCCTGGTGTGTATCAATAGATTATATAACAAAGGTTCTCCCATAATCCAGTCCTTCGGTTGTGAAAGATCTCTGTTGACATTGAAATGATTTTGCCAAGCTTTTAACATTGACTGATAGAACAGGGATAAATTACTTAAGTCCAGTTCCTTTAGTCTCAGTAAAAACAATTGTTTGTCGTAACCGAGACCAGATGCTGTCCTTAAAAGAGCACAAGCAACACAAATTCACCCTTGATCCTCTTCATACAGTATTCTCTGCGCAGTTTGTAGCCTGAAAGTATTAATCCTGCTTCTTACATCTATCAGAGCCTGTCCCCCTTCTTGTAGAGGCAGATATAATACAGATCCAGGAAGCCAATGTTGTCCCGACCAAAAACAATTATCAAATCTTCTCTGTATAACTTTTATCATTTCATTTGGTGGCTCCAACACATTTAATCTGTGCCAAAGCATGGATGCAGCCAGATTGTTTGTAACCAAGACTCTACCCCTGTAGGATAGTTCAGGTAATAGCCAATTCCATTTAGACAACTTGGCTGACACCCTCTCCAGCATACCCTCCCAGTTCTTTTGTCTATAACTTTCTTTACCCAGAAACACTCCCAGAATTTTTATACCTTCCGTATCCCATTGTAATCCCCCTGGGAGTTGAGGCGGCCCACCATTCTCCCAGGGACCCACAAGAAATCCTTCACTCTTTGCCCAGTTTACTTTAGCTGAGGAAGCTCTTTCATATAAAGCTAAACTTCTACACAGTACCTGAACATCCTCCTGTCCAGTAATAAAAACAGTTACATCGTCAACAGAAACAGAGACACTTGACCCAGTCGAACAGTCGCCTGGTATATGAAAACCTTTCAAATTATTTTTCAGCTTAATTAACAAAGGCTCAATAGCTAAGCTATAGAGTTGTCCAGAAAGTGGACAACCCTGCCTTATTCCCCTTTTAACAGGTACTGGGCAACTCAATCCCCTTCCTACCTTAAGCATTACTGAAGCCCCTCTATATAATAATTTTATCCATGAAATAAAAGTTTCTCCAAACCCAAAAGCTTTCAAAACATTTATAAGGTAGTTATGGCCCACACAATCAAACGCCTTCTCTTGATCAATTGATAATAAACCAATATTAAAATAATTTCTCATAGAGAGGTCAATTACATCTCTTACTAAAAATAAATTATCCATTATTGTGCGTCCTGGAACACAGTATGTTTGCTCATTTTTCACAACAATACTTAAAAACTTTTTTAATCTATTTGCTAAACATTTAGACAGTATTTTATAATCTTGACACATTAAAGATACAGGGCGCCAATTTTTTAACAACCCTAAGTCACCAGTTTTAGGCAGAAGTGATAATACTGCCCTTTGACAGCTGCTGGATAAAATACCCTTTTTGAGACATTCACCAATTACATTGTAAAAGTCTTCTCCTAAAACATTCCAAAATGATTTATAAAATGCAGCAGGCAAGCCATCTACACCCGGGGCACGTCCTGTGGTGTGCCACACGCTTGGCATGTCCTTCCACCTAGAAGCCTCTGAAAGTGCTCTCTTCATAGTAACCATGTTAATCCAAGTCCATTCACTTGCTTCTCCCATGTTCAAGTTAGGGAGTCCTTTCAATACTGAGCCAACTCGCAGGATCACAGTCTTTGCCGGCATCCCCTCAAAGTTCAGCATATATACCACCGTCTTAATTTGCAATTTTCTCATTTCAATGGGCCATTCTCCGCTCAGTTAATTTTGTCTCAATTGCTCGCCTCTGGCCGAAGGTACAGCATATTTTTTTTTCTTTACTACTTTACGTTCTAGATTAAAAAAGAACTTTGTTGGAGCATCCATCTCCTTGACGGAAGATATCCTTGCTCGAATTAAGGCACCTTTTGCTCTTTCCTCTAGAAGAGTTTTCAGCTCTAATCTCTTTTTCTTTAAATCATTAGTTTCACCCAAAGCATTTGAATGCACCTACGCACCTTCTACAGAGGCACCATCGAGAACATCCTGACTAGCTGCATCACTGTGTGGTACGGCGCCTGCAACGCGTCCTACCGCAAGACACTTCAACACACGTCTCTCAGTTTGCCATCCTGTTCTGCCTCGTAGTAGATCGTTCTTCTCGTTTTGTTTTTCGCCTCTCTCCCCTCCCTTCAGTACATCTACAACACCCGTCTCACCCGCCAAGCCCTCTGCATTGCAGGTGATCCCAACCACCCGACACACAGCTTCTTCAGTCTTGCTGCCATCAGGGAGGAGACTGCGGATTCTCCAGGCCAGGACCAGCAGACTGAAGACAGCTTCATCCATCAAGCTGTCAGGAAGCTTAACTCCCTCCCGACCTTGCCCCCCCTCCCCTATTTTGCCCCACGCACCACTGAACTCTGACCCTCTAATGGACTCTCCCACTCCCCCCCTCCCAAATACATACACATACTGTCACTTTAATCAGTCTGAAATATGCTCTTTTGCACTACAAATAATTTTTTTTGCACTACAATCATTTTATCTGCACTGTTGTTTACTTTACTGGTTTGCACTCTATCCTCCATATGCCTTGTGCTTTATATATATATATTTTTACCTTATTTGTATATTTGTATAGTTTTATTTTGTATTTTGTATTTAATCTGTTTTTTATGTTATCTGTATGCACCCAAGGGGTCTGAGAGTAACGCAATTTCAATTATCTGTGTGTATGTGCTGTACATGTGGAAGAATTGACAATAAAGCAGACTTGAACTTGAACTTGAACTTCAATCAAGCAAATTTTCCATACCATTAATATCTTTCTCCAACCTTTCAATATTTCTCTTAACAATCACCGTACTATTGTAAGAAAATTGCTGACAAAAAATCTTGATTTGAACTTTTCCTACCTCCCACCACTGAATTACATTTTCAAAATGTTCCTTTTCTAGTTTCCATTTTTCCCAAAAACATTTAAAGTTTTCACAAAAAAACGTATCATGTAATAGTTTAACACTGAAATGCCAATAAGATTTTGGATGCGATACCCTTGTAGTATTAAAATCAATAGTCACTATATGGTGATCAGAAAAACCACAAGGAGATATACCAACATTCATAACTCTATTATTGTCTGATTTATTTACATATATTCTGTCCAGTCTTGCTCCAGTCACAGTATCGTCTAATATTTTAACCCATGTGTATTGTTTTGTTAAATGATTTCTATTTCTCCACACATCAATTAGTTCTAGTTCTTGAGTAATCTTAAGAAGCATTTGACTAGATTGTGAATGAGGTTCTTCCCCATTTCTATCCAATACAAAATTAGTGGTACAATTCCAATCACCTCCCATTATTACATACATTCCCTCATCAACATGTTTTCTAATTTCAGTGTTTAACTTCCTAAATAATTCAGTGCGCTGTAAACCTACATTCGGAGCATACACATTGATAAAAATAAATTTTAACTCTTTAATTTCCACTATAGCCATTAAAATTCTACCTTTTTCTAATTCATAAGTGGACAAAATATTTAGCTCTAAATGTTTAGAAAAAAGAATTGCTACCCCTGCACTCAAGTTTGTTCCATGACTCAGAATGCATTCACCTTCCCACCACCTATTCAATTCAACTTCATTTTGACTGTCTGAATGTGTTTCCTGTAAAAACATTACATTAATATCTTTGAGATGAACATATTCTGTAATTATTGCTCTCTTATTCCTATCTCTCCCTCCATTAATATTTAAGGATCCTACTCTCAAAATATCCATAAGAAGATATAAGGAGAGAAAAGAAAGAGACAGAAAAAGAAGAAAACATTGCAAAGACACCCTTGATATGTATCTCATTTTACAAGATCAGTTTGATTTACGTTTAACTGGGGTTTTCCCCTTTCTGAGTTTAGTGAGAATCTTCTTTAATCGAAACCTCTTTCGTTTACTCAGTTTCTCTTCTCCTACCCTCCTTTGCCAATATAGAACCGAAGATTCAAATCTCTTTATATCTGGAAAAAAATTCCTCACCTCCGCAACCTTTCCGAAAGTCTCATCCAAAAAAGAATTTATCTCATCCAAAGAGTAAACCTGATCACAACCTACCTGGGATATATCTGACAAATCAGAAAAATCAGATAAAACACCATCCTCATCATCAACCTCGTTCATCTCGTCCTCACCTAATTTCCGTACCTTTTCTGTAAGCTTACCTGAATTCACTTTCATGACATCACCTTGATCTTCAACATCTCCAGAATCCATTAGTTCACCTTCCCTTCTTATCTGATGTTCCTTCCTTTCCACCTCATTTATATCAGACATCTGAACTTCATCTCTTTCAACCCTTTGCTCATTCTCATCAGACAACTCATTCTTCCTTACACTCTCAATAACAATGTGCTCATCATTCCTTACTTCCTCAGTAAGAATCTCTTTATCATTTCCCACATCCTCAGTATTGACTATCATTTGATTTCTATGTGAATTCACTTGCACTTCAGTTTCAATTCCACTCGGGCCTGCTACAACACTAGCAGGACAAGATAACCTTACGTGCCCAACCGCACCGCACTCATAACAGCGCATCTCACCTGTGCTCGCATACAACATGAACGACCTGCCTTCATACATGCATCGAAACTACACGTTTAGCGTTTGCGAATTTAAAAACATGAACACTTGTCGCCTAAACGACAGCACATGTTTCAAATTCGCATTTTTGCAGCTAAGTGGAACCATTCTGATTCCACTGGCGAGTTTCCCGAAGCGCGTTAGCTCACGCTCAATTTCAGCATCAGGAATGAACGGCGGAACATTTGAAATGGTCACTTTACTTGTTGGAGTCATTAATGGTTGAACATGAACAAAAGCCCCGCTTTCAATCATACGGTAGACTAGTAGTTCATCCTTGAGAAAAACCACCACCGCTTTATTCATTCGGGACGCAGAGACAATATTTTCATGTCCCACTTTCTCAGCCACCTCTAACAGCACGTCTTCCACAGATTCTCCATTATTCGTGACACACCTGATACCATGACGGAGCGACAGAGATGACGCCTGCACACTCAAGTGCGACGCCATCTCCGTCCTGCAATGACAATATTAGCCTATTATACACGAACAAAAATTAGAAATTTGTCGAATCAAACAAAAATCAAGCTAATCCTGCGAAAATAAACACATAGAAACCCTTCCCAAAAAAAAAAAAAAACTCCCAAGAGAGTAGTTAGGAAAAAAAAAAAACTTTCAATTTTCCCTCTCACCGTGATCACCCTCCCACACTACCGCTTCCCAGCATGCACCGAGAGAGACAGAGAGAGAGAGAGAATTTGAATTTTAACAAAACAGCTGAACCAACAAGTAGTCTTTGGATGCGCTGCAACCGAAAAGTTGCTAACCTGCTTTGCAAATGTATTAGGCCTTGTCCACCCTCCTCTTTCGGCAAAAATAACACGCTCTGCGGGACCCAATGTAGCTTATCCCAGAGGAAATCCACTAAAGTAGCCTGGATCTTGGCCAACAAATGAGAGGGAGGATCCATACATGCAAATTTATGCCACAATGAAGATGCAACTAAATTATTAACTACTAATATACGCCCCCTATACGACATCTTTGGAGACAAACCTTTCCATTTTCCCAGGCGACCTTTGACTTTCTCAAAGACCCCATCCCAATTTTTTTGCACTGTTAAATCATCCCCCAGAAAAACTCCTAAATATCTTAAACCTGTTGTTCCCCAAACTAAGCCTTCTGGAAGTTCCGGTTTTCCCTCTGTCCATTTACCCAATAATAATGCTTCACTTTTCCTCCAGTTTACACTTGCAGAAGCTAAACCTTTAAAAGCTGAAAGTAGTTCTAATAAAACCTGTATATCTCTTTGTTTGCTAATCAAAACGATCGCATCATCAGCATAAGCTGACAAAATAAGGTTCTCCTTGCAATTTGGCAAGCATATGCCGTGTAATTTCACCCTTATTTGTTGTAAAAGTGGTTCAATCGCTAAAGAATAGAGCATGCCAGATAGTGAGCACCCCTGCCTAACACCTCTATAAACTTTAAAAGGAGCACATAAACCACCCTTGATCTTAAGAATGCTCTCAACGCCACTATAAAGAACTCTGATAAAATCAATAAATTTTTGACAAAAACCAAAAGACTCTAAAACTTTCCAAAGGTAACAATGCTCCACGCGGTCAAAAGCTTTCTCCTGGTCTAAAGAAATTAAACCACAGTCCAGATTAAGCATCTTGGAGACCTCAAAAACATCACGAACTAAAGACACTATCAAAAATCGATCTGCCGGGAACACAGTAGGTTTGATCAGGATGGATGACACAATTCATCACCCCTGCTAATCGATTGGCCAATACTTTGGAGAGCAGTTTGTAGTCGCTACAGAGCAGTGATACGGGTCGCCAACACTTGATGTCAGTAAGGTCACCTTTTTTGGGCAAGAGGGTTAAAACTGCTCTACGGCAGCTCAGAGGCAGCCGGCCTTCAGCCAGGCTTTCATTCAATACCTCCAGCAAGTCCTCTTTTAGTTCAGCCCAGAAAGACTTATACAAGTCAACTGGCAGACCGTCAATCCCCGGGGCCTTACCAGACTCCATTCCTTGGAGGGCCTTATACAGCTCCCCCTCGCTCAAGGCACCTGAGATTTCAGCATTTGCTTTCTCTGACATCTGAGGCAAGTCAACAAAGAAATCACTGTCACCCTCATATCCTGCTCCTGGCTCATTTTTATACAAGTTTTCATAGAAACAAACTGCTCTCTTACGTATTTCTGCAGGGTCCGTCATTAACCTACCACACTCAGAGCGCAAAGCATGAATGGCCCTACTCTGGCTTAATGATGATTAAATACATAGAACCGATCCAACCTAGCCAAAGAGATAACACTGTCACGAACATGAGTCCAGGTGTACTGCTTTTGTGCCCCACTAAACTGTCTCCAAATGTCACATAACTCATGTGTCTTAACAAGTTGAATTAAACGATTACGAGAGGGCAAATGAGGCTCAATATGGTTTCTATCTAAATTTGACACTGCACAGTTAAAATCACCACCGAGAAATAAGTATTCTTCCACACAACATTTTTGCATAACAGAACAAAGTACATTTAAAAACACCATCCTTTCCACAGCTGAAGTAGGGATGTGTACACAAATAAAAGCAAAAATGCAGTTTTCAAAAGTGGCTCTTACTTTTAAAAGCCTGCCTTTAACAACTTCTTCAACCTGATACGTGTGTGGAATAAAACTTTTAGCAAAAAGAATGGCAACGCCTCCACTAAGTGAAGTGTTGTGACTTAAAACCGAGACTCCATCCCACTCCTCTGCCCAGTCAGCAGCATTTCTTAAATCCCTATGAGTTTCTTGCAACATGGCAACATCAACTTTTTTTTTTAACCACCTCAAACACCTCAGCTCTTTTTTTCATTTCCCTTAAACCATTTACATTCATTGTTGCAATATTCACCTCACACATGTTTGGAAAATAGAAAAAAAACAAACATAGCAAAACTGCACACACACACTGTAAAAAATGACCGAGAATTTAACGGTAAAAGACTGTAAAAATGCTACAGTAAAAACCTGTAAATGGTTAATGGTAAATTCCCCTACTATATACGGTGAAAAACTGTATTGGACATTACATGTATTGGACATTAATTTTACGGTAGTATACCGTTTTTGGAAGTGAAAAAGACCTTTTTAATTTACAGTGAATAACCGTAAATTTACATTCCCAGAATTCCCTGCGTTACATTTAAAATTTGATGTTTTTTGTTGAAATAACTGTTTCTTCTTAGTTTTTTTTTCTTATCAGTTTTGTATATTAGGGTTGTGTGTAATGTTAATGTTGTTAAATTAATGTTTATTGTTTTATTTCAGTTTCATGTGTGTTACCGTGTTGGTGTTTAGTGTTTGTGTGAATGACACGGTGCACCTTCTATATATGTTATTATTTAAAAGCTACTTGTGATGGGCTTTTGTTCATCATGTGATTTTCTCATCACCACCTGCATTTGGTGGTTATCAGTGTATAACAAAGGTACAAAACAGATTACAGTACTTCAATAGGTTGGCATATTAACATTAAATCAGTTAATGAAATTACGGTATTGAACTGTTAATTTAAGTTAAAACCGTAAAACCTAAGATGTTGCTACCGTATTTTTTACAATAAATTTCCGGTAACCACAGCTGCTGTTTTTTTACCGTAATTTTTACGGATTTTTTTACATGGCACCCATTAATTCCTTGTCATAATATTAAGCTTTCTCACTACCTTCATTAACATCACCAGACGAGAGTCTTCTCACTATCTTTTTTAATCAATATATCTCCTTGTTTGTAAACAAACCTTCTGACATGAAAAGCCTAGTTTTGTCAAAAAACTGTTTTGTGTCGGGAAAATACTCGATTACACGCACCCCTCTTTTGTTTTTAGTAGCCCTGAGAAAGAGTTTAATAACCTCAACTTCAGCTTCATACCTTGCCGCTTAAAGAAAGTCACATCTGAACCAAACTTACAACGCTTAATCAGAAGACTCACTACCGTCGAACTAAACTTACCGCCTTTTACTCCCATCGTCACTATATAGACACCCCACATCTGCTTTCTTTGATTTAACGCTGTGTAATTCTCCCAGCCTTCTTTTTCCTCTCTTGTCGTTGGCACTTTCAATTGGCTGTTCCTGTCATCCATTTCAACGCTACTCCCTCCCAAAGCAAATTCCGGTTGCACTGCGCGACTTAACTCGCGTCCCACTCAATCCCTCCTTCTTGCATATGCTACATCCAATGATTTTTAAAACGGATTTAGAAAGTGGAGTATCAGCATTGATAGCAGCTGAAGTGCTTTTTTCAACCACGATCCCGGGGTTAATTACCTGCGCTGTTAAACTCTCACTCGCAGACAGACTCGCGTCATCTCTCTCTTTTCTTTTACCTGACTCTGTCTGCGACGGAGCAGCGTCTGACGGTCCGGCCTCAGCCGACTCGCCAACATTACTCACACTATCATCAGCCACTGACCTGTTTTCATTTGCTTTACTAGGACATGTGCGAATTAAATGGCCCACCTCCCTGCAATTTAAACATCAAATTTTTTCCGTTGTAGCGTAAATCACATAATCACAATCATCAATTTTAAGATGAAGTGATAAGTCGAGTTCTTCATCTTCTTTTAAGATCATAAAAAGAAAACGCCTAAACGAAACCACATGTTTTAAGAGAGGGGATTTGCAGCCAACTGATAT
>JADLZN010009807.1:0-11559 GCA_018155175.1 Sinocyclocheilus anophthalmus
TCCTCTGCAGTGCACCTATCCTCTCTGCACCTGACTTTTCTTGCCTGTTTAAGCTTGAAGTTGACGCAAGTGCAGTAGGGTGTGGAGCGGTGTTAGTTCAGAAAGGTGAACTTGGCGTTGATCATCCGGTGTGCTACTTCTCTAGGAAGTTTTCAAAAGCCCAAAGACAGTATAGCACTATTGAGAAGGAAGCTCTAGCATTAATTCTTGCTTTACAGCATTTTGAAGTATATGTAGGAGGCAGCTTTGCACCTGTCATAGTGTATACTGATCATAATCCCCTTGTGTTTTTGATGCGTATGTGTAATTCTAATCAGAGGTTGATGAGATGGGCTCTGGTGGTCCAGGGCTTTAATCTCGAAATTCGTCACAAGAAGGGATCTGAGAACATTGCTGCGGATGCTCTTTCACGTGTTCATTCTGTGAAATAATTGTATAGTCAAAATAAATTGGACTTTTATGTGGTGGGGTTTTACGCATGAGGTGTATTGGGGTCTGCTGCTTCGTGTATTGCTGTTTCTCCCTTGGGTGGGGGGCTGGATGTTTATTCTCTTTCCTTCTGTTCGTCTCTCCTGGCCTGTTTATCGCAGGTTGCTCCACACATTAATTGGACGTGCCATCAGGTGTGCTGTGGTGATAGGTGAACGATGACATCAATGACATCTTTTAAAAGATTAATGATGACAACACCGTGGCAGGGGAACAGAGGAGCGTAGAATCTGTGTCATTAACGTGAGCGTGTTGGACTTGTTGGGATGTTTATCATATACGTGCTTGTGGATAGTGAATTGTGTGAACCATAGATGGTTATTGACAATGTTCGCGGAAGGGTAGGGAGGGGGGGTCCCACCAGTTTGGGGGGGGGTTACGGGGGGTTCGTTCTTTGCCCTCCCATGTTATTGTTACTAACCATTTATTTGATCGTGTGGAAAAGCTTGCTTAATGAACGCTGTCAGGGCTAGTTCCAGTTTAGGTGGTTTTGCTATGCTTCGCTACCTGTTTTTGGATTAGTTAAGAGTAAGGCAAGTGTGGGCTAGTATGGGGGGGGTGGGGGGGTCATTAATATAAACAATACAGTTTTTACTTTGGTTAGGATCTTTAGTTTTTGGGCTAGGTATTTGTTTGTTTGTTATTTGGCCTGCCTAGCCCTGAAGGTTTTCTCTTCAATTTCCTGTTGGTAAATACAATACATAATACGACGAGACCTGTTTTTTTTTTCCTGTTCCCACAAAAAAAAAACCCCCCTAAAGGTTTCGTAGAAAGATACTTGCCGTCGTCGACTCTCGTCTTCTAGTTCGCTCTCCAAACCCTAGACTGGGGGCTAACACTGCATTAGATACATTTTAACTACAAAACTCTATACACATTTTCATACCCACGAGGTGGGGGGTGGGCTGGGATGCTTTAAAGAAGGTGCTTATTTTTGATCCCTTAACTAAAATACTAAAACATCCAGTTATTATTATTATTTTGTATATAATGGCGGAGTATTACAATAAATACAATATTACATTTAACCTTTGTAGTAATTTATAACAAAATACTAAGATTTAATAACGATCATTAGAACGACACTGTCTAATTTACAAATATATTTAAATACGTACTTTTCGAGTAGAAGGTAGGCCCTGATTATATTGTAGTTTCCATAAAGGGCTTGTCAGTGAAGGTGGGAGGCGGACAACGCAGTAGTGATCAATGCATGCTTTATTCAAAGAGTGACAACAGCAGGGTTACCCACCCGCAAACGAATCCCGGGCAAGACCTAAGTACCACAAAACAGCGAATGTCAGGCAGGTGCAGCAAACAATCAAAACAACTACACGGTTAAAAACTACACGTCAAAAGGCAAGGCAAGTCAAGGCAAAAGCACTAGGAAACATGGAAAGACACAGTAACTACTAGGAACGCTACAGGCTAACAATACTGTCAGAGTTGTGTGTGTGTGTGTGTGTGAGTGCATCTTATATAAGCCGTGTCCCAATGTGAAGTGCACATATCCCTTTTCTCTTGTTTTAGGACTATTCTGGAGAAAACGAGCCTGCTGGGGAAAGACTTAAAAAAAAAAAATACAAAGTAAGTTAATAGACACATTTTTGCTGAAATTCATTGTGCTATTGTTGTTAACAGGCATGGTTTATTTGCTCCAGTGTCCTGGGACAGGTGAGGGAGTGAGTGAGTGGAAGCTGGTGGAGCTACTTCAGTAATGAACTATTGAATAATTACACATAAAGGGGTCATATGATGCTGCTAAAAAGAACATTATTTGGTGTAATGACATGTTTATGCGGTTTAAAAGTAAAAAAAAAAACATTATTTTCCACTTACTGTACATTATTTTTTTCTCCTCTATGCCCTGCCTTTTTGAAACACGCGTAGATTTTTACAAAGCTCATCGGGTCTGAAAAACGAGGTGTGCTCTGATTTGCCAGCTATCCATTGCGTTGTGATTGGCCGAATACCTCGAGTGTGTGACGGAAATGTTACGCCCCCTCACCATACTGTTGATGCCGTGTCCGGCTGGAGCGATGAGACAAAAACATTAAAAAACCCATTACAAACGAGGCATTCGTTACATCCAGTGTGGACATAATTACTGATTACAATGACTTATACTGTCTTTTTACGCGTTGTGTTGCATCACGCCGCGTAAACATAAATCTATGTCTGCATTTGTGATCGGAGAATGTTCAAACAACAAGTGCTACTCTACACTGGCCAAAACTCGTGTTTGAATCATCAGTTGCAGATCCTTTAATGAAAACATACTTACAGACTGTGAGACAGAACAGCCGGCATTGTAGTCTAATCTACCAGGATCAGTAAACAGTCCTCCATAACATGTGCTGCACACATCTGAATATTTGGTTAAACTGTTCTGGAGCAGTGTTGTAAATACAACTTAACCAATGATTTGTAGTCGTGTCCTCTTTTGGAAGCCAAACAAAGCAGTTTCACTTTCACATGAGCGGCGGGGTCGAGAAACGGTGCGGCCGGCGGATTCGACGAAGTAGCGGCAACCACATGTGACGACCTCGGGCTGGACTCCGCTTCGTCCACGTGAAAGCCGATCCGGCGAACCACAGAACGAAGTTGTTGTATTTCCTCAGCGACCAACACGGATCAACTCCAGGCATGACGAAGCAGATATCGTCCCCTCTTTTGGAAGAACAAAACAAAGTAGTTTCGCTTTCACAGTGAAGCACACAGCGTCTTCACGACATGTTGGCAGCGGCAACAACAATACTACAGTGAGAATTAAAGTTACGCCTTCTTTCTTTGTGTACACATTTGGGCGTCATTATGCTAATTTTCCACATAGTGATGTAGACATGTGGGGTGTGTTAGAACGAGGTGTTTTAGGTAGGCGTTGTTGACTCTTAACTTTATAAAGAATATCTCTTTGAATTTGAGACTTTAGTCTATTGGCAACTTTACAGGTCTTTTTTATGCACCAAGAGCTTGTAACTCTCCAAAGGAAAGGAAAATTGAATTGCATCATATGACCCCTTTAAGGTCTCTGCACACTGAGTCAGAAATTTTCGTATGCGTTTTTTTTTCAAAAAACCCAATAAAATGGTCACCACGGAAACCTTGCACACACTGAGTCCGATGCGTATATAATTAATCCGTGGCTTTGCTAGCGTAACTAGAGCCACTATTAAAAGACAGATAAGAGACAGAGGATAGAAGAGCACAAGGAAGCAAGGACAGAATTGGGGGACGTTAAGAATGCTTACAAATACATATCTTATTTTCTTTTAAATGTCACTTTGTCAATGAAACAACCTAATTTCTGTAGTTTGTTTTTGTGATGTAAGTTCAAAATGAAATGAGTAAGTTGTATACATTATTCATTTTTGTATTCATTATGTGTAAATAAAAGAGAAGTAATTATGTACATTGTTATTTTTTTTAATGCAGCTTATATTTTTTTTTACACATTTAAACAAATTGTTTTATACATTACTGAAAGTACTTTTTACAACTTTTTACAACATAGCTTAGGTTTAACATCAGAAAAAGAAAAAAAAAAGATTTTGAGCCCAGCCCTGACTCCATGTGTTCTGGAGTTTTTCTAGAGATGAATCTCTTGGCGAATGGCGGTGGACAGTGGAACGAGGCATGTCAAACGCTCTGGAGAGAGAGTGCCATTCACTTCTCAGAAGATCCAGCAACACTGTCAGGGCCTCCCTGCTCAGCCAAAAATCAGGCAGTGTGTCACAGTCATTAAAAACACTGTCCCGCGATGGCACATTCAGCTTTATCCTGCAGTACAGGGGTCTGGTTGGGTTTAGGGAAAGAAGGAAAAGAGAAATTGTTTAGAGCTATGACAAAGTAATTAGTAGAAGAAATATTGAGATACTTTAGTAAACTACTTTTAGTAACTACCTATACCATATTGGGGAAAAGCTACTAGTCATATTTATAACCTTAGCTAAAGAAATAGTTCACCCAAAAATGAAAATTCCAAACCTGGAACAACTTGAGGGTGAGTAAATGATTACAGAATTTTCATTTTTGGGTGAACTATCCCTTAAGTAAAAGTATTATCTTGCATACTCTAATATACTTAAAGTATTGAGAGTAAAAGTAAAGGTATACAGTATTGTTTTGAAAAAATTATTTGTTAGGATGGTTTTGCATTAATATTACTGCTGCACTAATGTGTATGTTGCATTTTACTTCTGAATATGTTCAAGGTTAAATTTTAAATTGCCTACTTAATATACTGTTGGGTAGTTTAGTCTACAACAATGCATCATGTTGTAAAAGACCATATTTTTATAGTGTTGCTGTCTGTGAGAAAAAATAAAACTTAGTACTTCATATTTGTACGAGTATACTTAACAAATGTACTTCCTTACAGTCCACCTCTGATTATTTTGAAACTGAAAGTATGAATATTTTGTCAGAATATTAACACATTTTTGCTAACTATATCAAAGGCTGCATCTGAAGGACTTGGACCAGTCAAACAGAGCACTGTTCAGCTGTGACAGCTGCAGCTGAACATTGAGCTGTACAATGCTCTATTTTTTTATTCACAGTTTTATTTTTGCTAACCTGTCTACATATGATCACCATGGTCAAGACAATAAACTATATAAAATCACACCTTTGTAAGATATCAGTCAGCATTTGAACTGCTATGTGTGTGTGTGTATTTTGTAGTTATTCATATTTATCATTACATTATTCAAGTAAGCTCCAAGCCAATTCCTGCATTTAAAGTTGTAATCCGACAAAGGACACAGCAAACCAGTGTAACTTACCTGGCCTCGGTCTTGGCTAAGCCTGAGTACATCACCGTCTCCTCCATTATGACGTAAAACATAAAAAAAAAATGAGCAATTCTGGCTCCACCTATCCTGGCAGGATTGTCCTCTCGTCAGCTCTCCTCTCGCACCGTTGTTATGTGACAGAGAGCTAATCTAGAACCTCTGGTGTCACAATTAGGAAATCCTGCGAAGGCAGAGCATCCTTCATGCACTTAGGAAGCATGGCCTTCGAAGTCCGTGCCCTTTGAAGTGTGTGCATTTAACTTTGGGACACAGCTATATGACTTGTCCAAATACCCACACTTGCGGTCTTTGCACTTGACCACTTGACTACTTATATGACGTATTTCCTGTATTTGGCCCAAGTATTCAAGTGAGAATGAAGTCCACTAGTGTGTGTAGAACTTTTCATTACCTTAATGGACACAATTATAGTGTTGCAAAAATGCAAGTGTTTACGGAGCTTTTTTTATTTTAAATACTTTGCATTTTAAAATCAGCTTCTAAATGTCTGTTCAGTCAGTAGTCCCTATAACATGACACAATTTAATTTGTGGTGCTTCTAATTAAGTGATAAAAAGCAGTTGCAAGGAGATGGGGTGTTACAATACTCGTGCACCACTACTCATCTTTGCACCAATAAAACATAAAAACACAGTTTTTCTACCCAATTATATGTAATATCTAATTATTATATTAATATTTAACTAAGTTATAAATCCACACACATACATAATATATTTTGAAAATATTTACATGTATATATTATATATACGTATATATTTATATTCATATATAATTTATATTATATATAAATATATAAACAACATATTTTTCTTAAACATATACATGCATGTTTGTGTATTTATATAAACATAATAAATAAACACAGTACACATACATATATCATGTAAACAAAAACTTTTAATTTGGATGTGATTAATTGCGATTAATCATTGCCCAGCACTAATAATACTTACGCTTTTTAAAAGAATAAGTGTACCTTACAGCTTAAACTTCCATATCATGCCGCTTTCAAATAAATAAATAAATAAATCAATGACAGTCCTCAAGACACCGCTAATGTTATCATTGTTTATTGGAGAAAGCTGGTTTGTATCAGGGGGTGTTTTAAAGGATCGAATGAACTAAAACAAAATGTACTGTATTTATATCTTTAACATTCATCAACGATCTTGTCCTGTCCACTACAGTAACGCTCTATATGCCACATTGTGGACCAACTGGAGCACAAGGCCTGTTATATCAATAAATAAAATAAACACATTTACAAACCCATTCTTTACGACTAATACAGCTAGGTCAGCTAACACATAGTTCGGTGTGACAGGGAGGAGTAAAGGAAGAGATAGCTGTCCTTTGGTGACAGCTTGCTGATTAGGTGCCTGCTGTTGCTGATAGTCCTCCAACGCCCCCCTGCAACAGAATCATAGAAAAGAGCAAATATAGCACAGAGAAAGGTGTGTATAATTGATTGTCTGAAGTGTCAGATCCTGGCTGTATGCAACTAGTGTGTGTATGTGGATACACAATATATTGTTGTGTGTGTGTTGTGTGTGTGTGTGTGTGTGTGCACCCTGTTTGTCTGCCATACTTTATACACATCATTATTTCCAAGCTGTCATTCAGTATATGGCCGAAGGGAAAGAGGAACAGTTTTTTTTGCCTCCAGGGAATATGCCGAAGCTAGAGTCTCTCTGCATGAGTGTGTTAGAATAAACACCAGAGAACTCAATCACACTATTCCCTTGCGCCCTTCACTTTTTCCTAAACACCACAAAGTTCATATGCAGGTCACCAGAAGCTATTGGTTAAAGGTGAAATACAGACAGTTTGAACTAGGAATATAGACAGATATGTGTATCCCTTCCAGAGCTTATCTTAATCTCATCCCTGGATAAATCTCAGAAAAACACTGTAATCACAAGAAACCGGGACAAATCATTTATAATTGGCTGAACATCACTGCCCATAGAGCTCCTATTTGCATATTTCTTTGCACTCTTGTCAAACTGGCAAAAGCCTTATTTCGCCTCAATGTATTTAGCTGCATGCGTTCTAGACAACTCGAGGTGTTGCATGCAGTTTATGCGAGCCTGCAGTAAATAACTCCATGCAGAGAGACACTTTGTACAAACACTGATTAAGAAAAAGTTGTGCTGTATGTTTGACTATGCAAATCAGTTAGAGGCAAGAAACTTTTCACACTAATTAATCAGACTCGAATCGTATGTTTAGGTTTTCGTTCAGAATTCAGAGGAGAGGCCCCTGATTTGCAAATGTTAAAGATGCAGATCATTTCCGTGTTTACAGCTTATGGGTCAATAACTCTCATTTTCCCCATCCAAATCTATTAAATTTTAATATTAACTAAATAAATATTTTAACATAGGCTCATTAGAAAAGCGTGCCATCCTCTAACTACATACTATTCACTACAGTTTCCAGCCCAAATGAACACTAGCCAGTCAGCAAACAAATTTGGCCCAGATTTGGCATGCATCTGGCACAGCTGGCATTCATCCGGCACTGGCATACAGCATGGGGGCCAAACATGGCCCGGGTTTGGCAGAGATGGTACCGGGTTTAAGACCGCACACAAGACATGGGCCAGATGTCAAATTTAGTATTTGGCCCAGATGTCAAATATACAGTAGATATGTGAGCCAAATAATTATGTCCGATCTTGACCCATATTTAAAATCTATTTCAAATATTTTTGAGTAAAATCCCAATGTTTTCCCATACAGAATGGTAATATATTCACATACAGTGTATGTGAAACACTGTTAAATATATTTTGAAAATATATTTTTTAAATGCGTAACATAAAGCTCATGTTGTGTGTTTTCAATTATGTGTTTACTAGTCACAAATGGTGAAATGAATTATGACTCATATGATCAGTAGTATGACATACGTACCTAACTAGAATCCCACTCTCCTTTGGTAGTTGTTGTTATATATATATTATTCACAGAAAAATGACTTCAAACTAAGTGTTTTGCATTCAACTGCTGTTCATCCTTGTATTCTCATTCAAGTTAAGTATGCATGTAAGGCCTACTATCCCCTAAAATAGCATATACCTGCATTGGGTTTAAGGACATATATTTGACTTTATGGAGCTAGTTTTAGTAAATGCTGTAATCTTTTGCTGTGTGTTTAATGGGCGCTGTCTGCGGGGTTTAGCATTCAAATCGCATTTTAAACTGGAGCTGAGGGGCCTGCTTGAGGCTACTGCATGGAAACGGGGCATCACATGCAGCGTCAGACTGAATGAGGTAGGCGAGGTCCGTCTCTCTGCTGTTTTACTGTACTTCAGGGGTAATGTTTCAGTCCTAAAATTATACAAATACTAGCAGTTACAGCCCTTCCTGACATCTGTTTTTTTTGCTTGTATATCGACGCGTTCTGTGAACTTACATGACATGTGGAATGAAATAAAAAGTGATATGGTTTAGTGTTCTGGCAAAAGTGGTGTGGTATGCATCACAACCGTATACTAGCGTTGAGGCTTAACTATATGATTTTTTGAGTCTTATTAATGATAAGTTTGAGCTTTTTAATCACATGTTAGTTGTAGATTGAGTGGTTTTGATATTTTGTAAAAGTTTGCTGGTACTTGATCAATAGATAAATGAAAGTAACGATAAGCTACTTAGCTTTAACATAAAAGTCTGCCGGGGGTCAATCGGTGACTTCACGTACATGAGAACGAAGGGAGCTGCGCTGAAACTATTTCAAACACGTATGAACACTGTGTGCGATTGCAAGACATGATAATGATAAAAATTTACTGTGATTTCAGGAGAGCGTCGAAAAAACACTAAAACGAGGACAGTTACAACGAAAATTGTGTTAATGGGAGCTGCTGACAGAGAGTACAGGAAACACAGTTATTGGAGAGATCGTTGTTAAATAATTTATGCAGTTGTCACCTGTAGTTTGCAACTAAATCATGCATCTGTAAACCTAAACATGTGATAATTATGGTATATTGTTTTGCTATGTGTTTTTTGGTATGTATTTATATATTGTAGTGTGCTCGTTATGCTCGCATTTCACCTCTGTTTAGTTTGTGTTAATTAGATAATACACCTGAAATTGTAATACTACCAAGTTATGGACACCTGTGGTCTCTTGAACCTCACGGTTCCCGCTGGCTCACCAGGCTGTGGCCAGTGCTGCAGAGCTGCGAGCGGCATTGTCGTACCTGTCGAACCGCCCCAGGATGAACCTATCAAGGCACGTATGAACACATCATGGGGACCACCATAACTAGTAAGTAAAAAACCTCAAGTGTAGCAAAGTGGAATCAAAATATCAAAATACAACACGTAACAACATAAAGTTATCAAATATTCCTGTATTTCCTACAAGGCCATCTGTTTCACTCTGAACGACACTTCATACACACCAACCTACAGAGGGTCCATCATTACATTGGAAAAAGGACAAAGAGATAACTAAAAGAAAGATCTTAGAAATTAAAATGAATAACAGGTAAAACAGAACAGGAGTACTGGTGAACGTACCTCACTTCAAACTGTCACGGTTCGTAGATTTGGTTGTTGGAGAGACACCTCGCCACCAGTAGCCTGAAAGGTATAAAACTTAAAAATGCTGATGTTGTACTGCTTGACGAGGCAACTGTTACCAAAGACTAAATTGTCAGTCTGGCAGCTTTTCTGCTCACCTTAACACCAAGGCCTATAAGAGGAGGAACTTGTGAATGTAAGAGCCCTATCATTACACTGTTTGTTGAATTGTAGTTCAGTGCAGTTCGTTGAAGACAGATATCTGTGACGAAGGGACAGGTTCCAGATCCAGCCTCCACACCATTGACTCTCATCTCACAATGGATTTCGGTCTCTACTAGGTATTATGTGGGTACTCTTCAGACTTGGGGTTGCATGCAGATATGTATTCAGGGATCAGTAACACTTGATATTTGCGAAAAATAGAGAAAGTACCGGATAAAAATTTTGTGGTTACTTGCGTAAACATTTTTAAAAACATTATATTTGTTTTTTTACTGTTTTTGGTTTTGTTTTCCAAAAGCACCTAAAAAGCAATTTCACACCGGCATGATCCAACAGGGGAACCACACTGACAGCACAACTACAAATAAGCTATTGTTAGGTGTGAGATCAGTATTCAACTTGTTGTGTGATCAACGTATTAAATCTTTTGTTCAGAATACTGTCATTGTTGTTTTGTGACTATTCATGTCTGGGAGGAGTTCCGTGTGGATAAAGTGCGCTTGGTTATGGTTTGGTGGCGCTGACAAGAGCGCACACCCATTGGTCCAGCGAACAGGACCATAAATAGGGCCAGCTATGGACATTACATGTGCTGAAGACTATGGAGTCTGTCGACGCACGGCGCCTATTTTGTGTGCCCTATATTTGGCTGGCCAGGGTTTAGTTCTGCAACCTGTGGATTCAGCTCAGGGGGTGGACCTCAGTTGGGGCTTTCTGTTAAAGATTGGTGTATTGTTAATTTAAGGTTGAGTTGTGGTTCCAATGTTGCATTTAGACCTGGCCAATTCAGGGCCAGTTATGGGGCCCTGTTGTGGCTTTTGGAATCCAGACCTGGTCCACACTAGGACCGTAATTCATTGCGTTATATGGGCCAAGCAAAAGCTGGTTGTGTGTGCCGGAGCTGTGCCAGAGAAAAAGCTATGGGGGAGTGGCAGCAAACACACCAACAATTGTTTTTACACAAATTATGATTACATGCAGAAGACCTTGATTATTACGGACTTATGTTTTGTGCATGGGTTACTATGTTTATAGCCTCAAAATACTGTTCTAGTGCAGGGATTTATAAATACTAATATCATGCTTAACCTTCTTGGCATTAATTAGCTTCATATGTATTGCTTTTTTGACATAGTAAACTTGCTCTGTAGCTCACCTGGTAGTGCTGCACTTGTAATGTAATGCACTCAGACGAGTACCATGAAACACAGGTCACGGGTTGTTCTCCAAAAGAGCTCAAAAACTTGTACAAACAAGCTAAAATTTCATAATTGCTTCAGTGAATGTATTTTTATCTCGCGCTTATTTTTGTTAGAACTGTCGGTTAGGTTTAGGGTTTAAATGTAGGTGGTAGATTGCCAAAATGTTGCCACCAGCACATTTTTCCAATGGGGTTAGGTTAGAAAACCTTTTTATGTAGTTTCACATGCTCATTTATGATTATTTCTACACAAAATGTATACACTCACATGTATTCAAGATGTAAGGAA
>JADLZN010009808.1:0-20879 GCA_018155175.1 Sinocyclocheilus anophthalmus
TTTGTTGTGTTAGTGGAGCGATGCCTACATTGTCTCCTTCACTGCGTAGCTTCCAGAAAGGCTGGATGCAGAACCAGGAGCCCTCATCACATCTACACCCACAGACAGTCGAGACCAGTACAGCACAGCACAGAAACATCACACGCATGGTCTACTTCTCCAGCAGGTCCGAATGTCACCCTTATTCACTGTCAGTCACTACTTATTACTCTAAGATGGCAGCACACTGAAAATGCTAACTAAGGAAAAGTGAGTACATGCGTATTTCAAATACTGCACTACTACTTATCATTCAAAAGGGTGGACAGTATGTTTGGTGTGTTGTTTGGGAGGGTCCAGGAAACTGATCAAAGTGACAGTAAAAGCATTTAAAAATGACAAAAAATATAGGACAAATTTCAAATGCTGTTCTCTTGAAATTTTTATTCATTAAAGAATCCTGAAAAAAATTTATCACTGTTTGTAAGTAAAATAAGATGCAATATGGACCAGTCATGATTCAAAAGTGAAAAGTCTGGCTCTGTGAGAATATAATATGATACTAAACTGAAACTTTCAGTTTATTATCAGATGCTAGTCTCACATAGCCAGACTTTAGATTTTCAAATCATGTCTTTGAAAGTAAAACACAAGGCCACACACAGGCACATGCATTTCAGTCAAGTCTGTAGCCTGGAAAGCAACTGCAAAACTCAAACGGAGAGGCCCTTTGGGTCAAATAAGTTTGGTAAAACATCTGAAACCATGGTTTTTGTGTAAGCTCATAGAAGCACTTAGATTAAAGTGACCAATCAAACAGGCACTTATTTCTATCAGTTCTGGAGCCGTATATCACAAACACTGTCAAATGCCTCTTTGGCCCTTGAGCGGTGCAGTGGCAGCCTTGGCAACAGTGTGAAAACAAAGTTCTCAATGTCCAACATTTGTTGTTAAGAAGAGGGAAGCTTGACTGTACCTGTATAACCCGACTATATTTAACAACCTCTCCCAGTAATTTCTTCTTCTCAGTATCGTTCTGTTTCTGCTCCATTTCCGCTGCATGCTGCAAAATGTAGTAGAAAGGACAGCAAACTATAATTAGCAACCCCAAAACGCCTAGTAATAGAATTCTATTGCATATCAGTGATGTTAAGAAACTAGATGCTAAGGTGCATCTCAATAAATTAGAATGTCATGGAAAAGTCAATTTATTTCAGTAATTCAACTCAAAATTGTGAAACTCGTATATTAAATAAATTCAATGTACATACTGAAGTAGTTTAAGTCTTTGGTTCAAATTTCTTGGTAAACGGGTGCAGTGACTTTGGTTTTCAAAAAACACAATGGACCAACACCAGCAGATGACATTGCACCCCAAATCCTCACAGACTGTGGAAACTTAACACTGGACTTCAAGCAACTTTGGTTATGAGCTTCTCCACCCTTCCTCCAGGACTCTAGGACCTTGGTTTCCAAATTAAACACAAAACTTGCTCTCATCTGAAAAGAGACTTTGGACCACTGGGCAACAGTCCATTTCTTCTTCTCCTTAGCCCATGTAAGATGCCTCTGACGTTGTCTGTGTTTCAGGAGTGGCTTAACAAGAGGAATTACGACAACTGTAGCCAAATTCCTTGGCACGTTTGTGTGTGGTGGCTCTTGATACCTTGACCCCATCCTCAGTTCATTCCTTGTGAAGTTCACTCAAATTCTTGAAACGATTTTGCTTGACAATCCTCATAAGGCTGTGGTTCTCTTGGTTGGTTGTGCATATTTTTCTTCCACACTTTTTCCTTCCTCTCAGCTTTCTGTTAACATGCTTGGATGCAGCACTTTGTGAACAGCCAGCTTCTTTGGCAATGTATGTTTGTGGCTTACCCTCCTTGTGAGTGGTGTCAATGATTGTCTTCTGGACAATTGTCGGATCAGCAGTCTTCCCCATGATTATGATTGTGTAGCCTAGTGAACCAAAAATGAGAGACCATTTTGAAGGCTCAGAAACCTTTGCAGGTGTTTTGAGTTGATTAGCTGATTGGCATGTCACCATATTATAATTTGTTGAGATAGTGGATTGGTGGTTTTTGTTAAATGTGAGCCAAAATAACAATTAAAGAACCAAAGACTTAAACTACAGTCTGTCTGCATTGAATTTATTTAATACACAAAATTCACAATTTGAGTTGAATTACTGAAAAAAAAAAAAAACTTTTCCACGACATTCTAATTTAATGAGATGCACCTGTAAACGCGCAGTCAGTGTTATAAGGGCACCTGTAATTTCTTGAAGAGGTCTCCCTGTGTGTTGTTCCCATGTTTTCCCTGTTTTGCCTTCCAGAACTGTCTCTGTGCAGAGTACCTATTCATAGGACACACCTTGAAGAGACAATCTAAACAACAGAAAGAAAAACAATTCTATTAGTTGCTGAATTTTAGTTTCCCTTTCTTGGGGGGGGGAGGGAACTCAAACTGCGTCCTCAGCGGTTGCTATGGGGAATCTGGTCAGTGTGACCGGTGTCTGAAGCACATGTCTAAACACGACAATAACATTGGCCAGCAACAGCCTATGACGCAATTACCGGCGTGACCACAGTATAAAAGGGCGCCGGCAAAACACGTCATCCTCTTCTTTGTCTTCACTGCCGTTTGTTTATGTTAGCAGCTAAGCACGACTAGGAGTGCATGTTTTCTCGTCAGAGGCTTCGCTCTGATACCAGAGGTGAATGTGCTCATCGCACTCATTGTGCTTTCTTTGTGGATAGGTGTGAACTGACCATGTTTGACTCACAAGGAGGCAGATTGTGCTAATCGTGTTGCATTCACGGGACTACTGAAATGGGAGGCGAGTACTTCACCATTTACCCGAGACTGTAGACAGCATTTGCATGAGTGTGTTCACCTCTTGTGCGAGTTGAACAAGCTCATAGCGACACATTGGCAGCGGTTTCTGTTCTCGCATGATTTCCGAGGGAATCGAACACTTGAACGAAGCGTGTTTAGGAGCTGAATACATGCTGTATGTTGCGGTCATGGTGATAATTCTCTGCCTATCACCTGCGGTTCAAGACAATTAGTCGGACCATTCGCGGAGTTTATTGGCAGAGCATGGAAGGGACCTGACATTATAACTGCACCCCGGGATCCCATGCTGTGAGCCTTTACTTTCATTTCAAGGTTGTATGGCTCTCTGTGAGCCTTCTCTGTCTGAGAGTCGGGGTTGTAGTCTCCATGGGTTGGGACCTCCCCCCTGTCCTGGGGACCTCTTGTGTTGTATGGCCTTCTACAAGGCCTCCTCAATTAGGCTCCTCCTCTTTCTCAAGTGTAGGCTTGCGAGCCTCCTTGATGCTTGGCCCTGAACTGAGCTAGTGCTCCTTACCCGCGAGTAGTGTAGTTGAGTACCCTGCTCTCTGGGGCTAGGAGTTTGAGTGTACTCCCCTCGTGCTTCTTAGGGCCACCTGTGAGTACGTTACTGGCACAGAACCTGTACGTCTCTGGTACAGAGTGATATTGCGTACTCTGCTCCCTGATGACCTCGCTGGGTGTTTTGGCTTCGAGAAGCCACCCTGGCCAGGGTGCTTATGAGGTGAGCTAATTCGCCCTGAAGAGCTCCTTGAGATCTAAGCTCCCTGTGACCATTCTGCACATGCACTGAGCTTGAGTTCTCCTCTCATTGAGTTGCTGAGTAACTGCGTTCTTGGAATCCCGCTCTGCAGTCATGATAGGTTGCAAGGCCCACTATGGACCTCCCTGTTACATTGCCCTTATGGTTGAACTAGTGAATCTCTCCTCTCTTTGTGAGTGACTTGAGTACACCGTTTCCCCTGAGGTATGAGTGTGATGGCACTTCCTTCATTCTGAAGGCATATTTACATTTAGACATTTAGCAGACACATTTATCCAAAGCAACTAACAAATGAGGACAATAGAAGAAATCAATATCAACAAAAGAGCAATGATATTATCAAGTGTTATAACGAGTCTCAGTAGCTTAATGGCAGTACAAGTTTTTTATAAAAACTAAATAAAAAGAAAACAGCATAGAAAACTAGAGCAAGTTATTGGTTAGAGGGACTTTTTTAATTATTATTATATTTATATATTCATTATATATTATTATTATTTATATTATTATTATATTATTATTATCATATTATTGAGTACTTGCTCGAGGAGCCCTAATCATCTGCTGAATGGTTTTGGGTCCTGGCCTGTTTTTCGTGGTGAGCTGGCATTGCTCCCCTTGGTTATAATGATGGTACAAGAGTCTGTCGCTCCCACAAGCCTCTTCAGCAGGCTCCTTTCAAGCCTAGCTGCCCTGTCTGGCTGAGTTTGGCAGTGCTCCTCTCACTACGGGAGGATTGCCTATGAGCCTGTTGCTCCCAGGTTGAGCATGTAAGTTCCCTGGTCGATTTAAAAATTGTGTAATCCACTCTCAGGGCTCTCAGGGCCTCAGGCAGACAGGTTGTTGGCTATCCTGTAGCCCCACTGGGAGAATTAGGGGTATATGTATG
This sequence comes from Sinocyclocheilus anophthalmus, assembly GCA_018155175.1. Classification (NCBI taxonomy): domain Eukaryota; kingdom Metazoa; phylum Chordata; class Actinopteri; order Cypriniformes; family Cyprinidae; genus Sinocyclocheilus; species Sinocyclocheilus anophthalmus. Next base: position 4,488 of record JADLZN010009808.1, read on the forward strand.
AAGTCCCCCTAGGTGACAGGCCAGGGTCTGGTAATATGGTGAAACCTAGATGCCTGGCCATATCCCCTTAAAGGAATCTCTTTCTTTTGATTCCAAGCCTTTGAGCTCTGCCCTGGGACTGGGCTTCCTTGTCAGCCCTTAACATGTAAGTTATTTTGGGTATGTAGCTCAGGCCTTTGGCAGAAGGGGATAGTGTCACTGACAGCTGCTGATGCGTCCGAGGGGCAACTCCAATGGTTTCACTGCGGAGTTGGTGCTTAGTGCTCGCCTCTGAAAATATGGCATGCACTTCCCTCAGCATGTCAGCGTGGGTATTCCGTTTCCCATAGTGATCGCTAGAGGATGCAGTTCGAATTCCCTCGGAAGGGAACTTGTCCTCAGGTAGTATGTAACCATAGGTTTCCCTCCTGAGATGGGCGAGACATGCGTCTCTTTCTTGGCCATGCCTCCGGGCCATTTTCGTTCTTGCAGATGAGCCGGCGGATGACGTATTCTCCCGGTGCCCTTTTATACTGTGGTTGCGCTGGTAGTGACGTCACAGGCTGTCGCCCGGCCAATGTTGTTGTTGTGTTTAGATGTATGCTTCAGACAACGTTCACGCTGAAGGCATTCCCCATAGTGACCACTAGAGGACACAGTGTCTTGTTCCCTTCTCAGGGAACCATGATTACATGCGTAACCCAAGACGTTTTATATATTTTATTCAATAAAAAATAAAAAAAATCTACTAAAAACCAATAAAAAATCTAGAAATCTTATTATATATACATACTATTATTTATGTGTCTCTCTCTCCTCTCTCCTCTCTCTATATTATTATATAATATATTTATACACTTTTTTTAATTATAATTTAATACTAACATAAATATTATTAAATCAGATAATATAATTTTTTTATATATTTATAATAATATAAATAAGAGACATTTTAAGTTTTGGTTTCAGTGTCATTCGAATCCAAGTGACTGTATCATTTTTTTTTACAGGCTGTGTCTTTGAGTTAAATAAAAGGACAGGACTGACAAACACAATCTGTCATTTTACTCCAGCAAGTCAAAGTTTGTTTGCTAACCTTCAGGGAGCCACTAAAATGTGTCTACAACAGTGTAAAAGTTTGATTATTAAAGATTTAAGAACATTTTATACAGAATTTTATAAATAATTATTGACACTGAGATTACATGAATCTTGGTATAAAGGTGCGGACACATTTATCATAATTCAACAAATTTTTGCAGGCTAAATCCAGTCAAAGGAATCCAAGTGATCTGGAATTTCCCATGAGAATGAAAGATTTTCCCACAGATTTCAAAACAAGTTCAATTTGGCCACATGGATTTGATACGTTGACCAACAGAACGCTGCTTGGTTTGAAAGTGACTTTATACATTGCCAATCTATTGATAATAGACAATGGACCTTTTATCCTGCAAAATCTTGCTGAAATTTCGGTGAAATGTGCTTATTGTATTTTACCATTATTTTCATTTTCTGGTTAACTATTACTTCGCAAAAATCATCAAGTACATAAAAAGTGCAAGTTATCACATGGGCTTTTGTGTTCAAAAGCACAGGAAGCTTGTATTGACTTGTAGAGAACATCCCTTTAGAGCTAGCGTTTCAACAAAGCCCTTCAGCATAGTTATAGCTATTTCTGATTCTTGTACAGTCCTCCAAATTGCACTTGAGGAACAACACTGTTTACCCACCTCTGCTTACAATTCTAGTCATTAGGCAACAGCAGGCACCCTACTGAGATCTCACTATAAAGCTGAAGATATGGGGACAGCCTGCGTGCGTGGCCTTGGCAAGAGCAAAGATTCAGTGTGTAGGAGGCTGTTACTGCTCAAGGGCCGAATAATTAATCAGTGGCTGAGCAGGTGTAAAGAATCACACACACACAGAAAGCTACAGCTACATATTTCTTTTGCCTGGTGTTGGGATTTCTTTTGCCTGCCACTTTTTATTGGTACTACAATGCTGGGGAAAAGTAGCGACGCTAACTTAACTACATTTTTCTTTAGCACGTAGCTCAAGTTTTTTCAAAACAACATAAGCTACTTGTTCCACCAACTAGTGTAGTAACTTGTAGCACAGCTATAGCTTGACTGTAGTTTAACTACTTTAAATTATGAGCAAGAGTGTATCTTCATAAGCTAATTTTCAAATTAGCTCCCATCACGGTATATCAATAACAACAGTCCATTGGCTAATAATGGTGCTAATATGTTAGCATTGGGTCATGTAGTGTGATCAGTCTTGTCGGACTGACTCACCTCTGAATTTGTCTGGTGGGTTTGTAAGATCCCCAGCCTCAGGTTGCACCACACATCGGTCATCCACCAACCTGAAGGGGCAAAATATGACAACTTATGTAAAATTATACATTGAAGGATGGGAAACAGAAAATGAAAAATGTTTTAAAGACAATTTTCTTTCAATTAGACTTCGACTTTGTTCAGACAAGCAGCAATAAGCATCAGATTTTTAAATATATATTTATGGTTTGACCCTACAGTAGACAAGTGTTTCGGAAAATGTATGGAATTATAATAAGAAATATTCCGTAGGTGTCACGAATCCGGTCCGTGGTCTTCCGTTTGCTCACCACCAGAGGTCGCCTTCTGATTACATTGACTCTCACACCACACAAACTGTTGCACATCACCCTGGACTACATATCCCCTGCTCCATGTGCTGACCTGACTCACCTGCAGCCAATCCACACCACACTATATAACAACCACTCAAAGCTTCTCTAACGCATAGTATTGTTTGCACTTATCTTCTCCTAGTGAATAGCGACTTTACGGAGCACAGTTCCCCAGTTTCCTAGTTTTCGATTCTTTCTTAGTTTTAGTCTAGTCTAACACCGTCTTGTTGTTCCTGATTGCTCTTTTCCTGATTATTAGCCTGTCTTGGATTATCCCTTTGTCTTGCTGTTTTGGACTCTGTTTGCACCTTGCCTGGAATATAACCCGTCTGTTGGATTACCCGTTTGCTTCGCCCTCTGGATTATGTTCGCCGTCGTTTGACCCACGCCTGTCCCTTGGATTACTCTTCTGTCTTGCCCTCAGTATACCTGTTTGCCATTGTCTGACCCTTGCCTGTTTTTGACCACGCCTTTGAATAAAGCTCTGCATATGGATCCACACTCCTCTCGTCTAGTTCGCCCCATTACAGAAAGCACCAAATCAGCATATTACAAATGATTTTTCTGAAGGATAATGTGACACTGAAGACTGAAAATACAGATTTTCCATCACAGGAATAAATGAATCAGACACGGATTTGAAACATAGACAATGAAATGGTGTGTATATAGTATAAAATAGTGCATGTTTTCTTATCAATATAAAGTAATTCATTTGTTGACTAGATGCTGCATTAGTAGAGAAAGAACAGCAGTATGTTTGCCATCAAGGCTGAGAGGACGCAAACATTATTAGTACCTCAAGCGATTAAAGTGTGACCAAAACACATGCAAATCCGACCCAAATGTTTATTTCACGATTGTTTACATCTATTTGCATTAGTTTATATCCAGCTGCTCACTTTAATGCATTCGTTAGCGAGCGAAGTTGCATATTTAAAGATAGTGGCATGAGAAAGCAAACTGATATGTTCATGCAGCTGACGGCGCGTCTGGTGTGATACCTGCGAGTTTTGTATGGTGTGCGACCGCTATATTTTGTTATTTTGATTAGATAATCATCAAGTGTTCTAAATTTTAAACAAATAAAGTGTGAGAGTATACAGACAATATACATATGCATGTAATTTCTTAAATTATACAAATTAACATCTTTAAGCATGATGTTTGGATTTATAATTAGAGTTTATATATATTAGACGTATTATATTGGAGTGGGTTAAATCAAAATGTTAATTTTAAAGTGTTTCTGTTAACATTATTTAATGAATTGAACTAACTTAATATCAACGTATCATGAATATTTAATATGAATATTTATTCCAGATGAAAAACCTGGGTTGTAATTGTTTGTGTGTGTGTGTGTGTAATAAAGTTCAGCACTATTTTAGTTTTCATTCAGTATCCATTTTAAAAACTATTGGTTGATTAATCGGTTATCGGCCAGTTATCGTATCTGTAAAATCCACTATCTGTTGACCTCTAACAAATACAAACATTTTTGCTCACTCTTGTCTTAAATAACTAACTATGAGATATTCACTGTTTGAATACAGTATACATTTATTGGAAATAGTCTCTTATGTTCTCTGAGGCACCTTATTCAGCATGGCATGTTGAGAATTTAAACTTGAGAGTTTAAAAGACAGACAAAAAAGTCCTCTGATATCAATATAAAATAAAATAAAAAGTATTTCAAGACACAAAAAAGAGACTTAGTAGGCTCAGCATTGTATATCAAAGCAAACAGAGTTTCCTCTCATGAAGGACTCAATTGAAAATGCTTGTAATCCTAAATCAACAAACTATTCAATTCTTTGAATGCAGAGCATATTTGCCCACTCTATGGTCAATGCAAACCCACACAGTCAAATTGAATTACACACTATGCTCAGTTGCTGTGACCACAGGCTGTCTTAACAGAATAGGTTACAAAAAATAATGTTAAAACCTTTCAGAACACAATTTTGTTTAGTTTAAAGGAATAGTTCACCCAAAAGCTGAAAATCTGCTCACCCTCAGGCCATCCAAGACGTAGATGCGTTTGTTTCTTCATCGGAACAGATTTATTTTGGAGACTAGGCATTTTAACTTGCTCAGCAATGGATGCTCTGCGGTGAATGGGTGCCGTCAGAATGTGAGCCCAAACAGCTTATAAAAACATCACAATAATCCCCAAGAAACTACCATTCCATAATTAATGTCTTTTAAATAAAGCTGTCACTGGGGTTTTTTTGTAATAACAATAATCCATCGTTTAGATGTTCACTTACACCCCTGCTCTGGGTCAAATAGTGTCCATAATCCAAGGTAACGCTTCCTCCAGGAAAAGTCCCTCCCCGTTGTTCTCTCCACTCAAATCCAGCAACATATTGTTAGAACAGTTTTCGCTTGTGCCTATTGTGCCTGTGTGCTTAATGCGATAAAGACCACTTTTAACTGGAAAAAGCAGTATTAGGAAGAGGACTGCACTCTTTTGCTCACAAAATGTCAATCAATGTACGTGAGTCCTGTGATTTCATTTTTAATTGATCACTGTTAGAACTCTATGTCTGACGGACCCATTCACTGCAGAGGATCCATTGGTGAGCAAGTGATGTAATGCTACATTTCTCCAAAACTCATGTACATCTTGGATGGCTTATGGTCATAAATTACCACAAATGTACATTTTTGGGTTAATTAGTTCTTTAATATTAACCCTTTCGCATGTGAGTTTAAAATATTCTAGCTGAGCCCCCACGGTGAGTTTTTTAGGCGACCGTTATTTTAGAACGTTTCTCCTTTATTGTTTCCATGGCGACGCGTCATGCTTGTCACTTGACACACCGCGGCCACAATAACACTGTGTGACGGATGGATCGCTTTTATTTCGTTTTTCATTTTTTATTCAAAAACTTGCTTACCATTTCATGAATAAGCTGATATTCCGATTCACAAATATGTGTAAATGAGTGCGTTTTGTCGTTTAAAAACATTTCTAAATGATCTTGATCGTGAACAGTAACGTGAGATGGGCGCAGCCATGTTTGTTCGTGCTGCAGTTCAGAGAGTCCTGTCAGTTGGATTTACAGCACATGAATTCATAATTTTCTCCCGAAATACATGCAAATAAGTGGCCACTGAACTGTAAAAAAAAAAAAAAAAAAAAAACTTTATGTGGTTAAAAACACTGCATAGTTGTGATTATATGACAAGTGCAGCGGTGTCTCAGCGTCAGCCAAAGAGCGCAAAACACAGTCTTTAATGATTAGTGTTGGGTCGTTCTTGAACGATTCATTCATTTTGAACGAATCTTTAATGTGACTCGGGAGGAACGAGTCGTCTCCGGGAGTGATCCGTTCAGTCGCGCATGTGCAACATCCTATAAGTTCTGTACTGAAATTAGTCAAGTAGTTCACCTGTTTCAAGTCTTCGGGTTTTCCGAGTCGTTCGTTCATCACGTGACAGCCCCATAAGCTTTATCCAATGCAGTCTGAGCCGGAAAGAGATAATAATAACCAACTCTTTGTTACAACATTCAGTGTTATGGAAAATAGATAACCATAATGACAGAAATTCACACATTTTATAAACTGTAAGAAGTAAAAAGCTTCAATTTGAGACCAGAAACGCATCATGGAACTAGAGTAAATAATAATTATAATAATGCTGATAATATAATCATAATATATATAATACTTAATAATAATAATAATAACATTGCACGCGTTTGTAACTGAAGCTTGTAAATTAACTAACTTCTCTATCCAACGCGGTCACGTCACGTGACAAAAGAACGAATTATTCGAAAGACTCGAGAGATGAACTAATCAATTCTCTTCCGGCTCAGACTGCATTGGTTAAAGGAGTTATGATGCTTTTTTAAAGATCATTATGTTGTGTATTTGGTGTAACAGAATATGTTGACATGCTTTTTTAATGTTCAAAAAACACATTATTTTACATTATTGTAAGTCCTCTATGCCCGCCTCTCTCAAACGCTTCGTTTTTCTACAAAGTCCCTCCTTCCGACAAGCGCAGTGTGCTCTGATTGGCCAGCTATCCAGTGCTTTGTGATTGGCCGAACACTGCAAGCACACTTTGGGTTATGTATCCTTACCATAATCGCGAGCTTCATCTTTCAAATAAATGTGAAGACAGAGCCCCGAAAGGGGAACAAAGTCGCGTGACAGACACAGTGATGAAGCTGGAATGTGTTTGCAGTACACAAGCCACGGTTTAAGACAGCTGACTCCACTGTGAATCCTCTCTCTCTCTCTCGCTCTCAACACACACACCACGCGCAGCGCTGCTCACACCCACACACGATGCGCAAAACTCTGCATTTTAACAGTCAATAGCAAATACTTAAACTAATAACAAAAACAGTAGCTGATTCAGAAGCGACAGATTGTCATAGCAAAGTCAGAATTACCTCCTCTCCTAGGTTCATGAAACGGTCGTTCCATAAAATGCATTGCTGTTCTGTTTGTAAGTGATCTTAAAGATTCCTAAATGCATCTACTTCCGGAAGGCCAAATAAAGTGCTTTTGCTTTCACACTGAAACACACAGCGTCTCCCTGACATGGCTGCTTCAACACTAACTGCGTTTACTGAAACCACGCCTTCTTTCTTTGTATGCACATTTGCATTATGCAAATATTCCCACATAGTTACCTAGATATGTGGGGGCGTGTTAGACGAGCCGTTTTAGGGGGGTGTGGCAGAGGCTTAACTTTGATAAAGAATATCTCTTTTGGTTTTGAGACTTTAGTCTTTGCAACTTACAGATCTTCTTTATGCACCAATAGTTTGTAACACTCCAAAGAGAAAGGAAACTTGAAATCGCATCATGCCCCTTTAAAGCTTATGGGTCTGTCACGTGATGAACGAACGACTCAAACCCGAAGACTTAATTGTCAGATAAGAGGTGAGGTGAGCTAATCATAGACTGAAGACCAGGTAAACAATGAATTAATTTTTTCCTGTTTTCTTATAGCAGTTTTGTATTGTTTTTAGTGTGATCAACGTTTGCGTAAGTAGTAGACGTGTTATGGAAGTAACACGTAACATTTTAATTATATTTTGCTAAAATGAACGAAATGACTCGAAAAAAAAGATTCGTTCATTTTGCTGAAATTCTTTGGTCCTAGTCGGTAAAAATGATCCGAACTTCCCATCACTACCCCATCTGGCCCCTGATAGAGAACAACACCTGCTAACGGCCCCCAGGAAATTTAAGATCGAGACCTCTGCTTTATAAGTTTGAGATATGCATGAACAGACGAAAGAAACCTGCTTTGCAACAGATGTTTATAGTGTACATGCATTAATATGATCAGTTGTGCCTCATAGATGCAAACAGCATTAATAAGGCCATGGGGAAGAGAGGCCGCACCAGAATTCCACAGGTAATTGCCTGCCTAATCTATGATACATTATTCTGCATGTGTTTAGAAGATGTGACCGACTGTTAATTTAATTTGTTTTATTAATATTCATTAACTGAAAGCATAGCACTGACCAGATTGGTTGCCTTGTGTGGTCTTCAATGGAGGTAAAAAAAATAACTGCACCTTTATTCAAGGGAGATGTTTTTATTGGACAGTATTGGTGTCTGAAATTAACATTTTAATGTTTGATCCCTGGAAACCAAAATTCTTAAACAATATGGCAATGTTACATTTACCCCAGGAAAGCCATTCCCAATGTTTATAGCTTAGTTAGTTAGAAAAACATAACTCTAGATATAAACATTTAGCTAATAGTATGCACTACATTACATTTTCATTATATTTTAACTTAACCTGTTGTCTTCATTATTTAATCTGTTTGAATACATCTGTCAAGGTGATTAAATACCATTTAAATGTTTAAATTTGTACAAAAAAAATGTACTCCAAATTGGGGTAGAAACAATTATACCATTAAAAAGTTTATAAGAAAACCGCCTTATGTACAATATACATTTTTATTTACCGTTTTAGTGTTGATGATGTGATAAATTAACTGATTATTAAATAAGATTTATTTTCCATTTCAGAATTCGGCTAAGTGGAAAAAGTCTAATTTTTGGTTTTGTGTTTCAGAAAAAAATTATTTTGTTGCACCACTATATAACATATTTTTAAAATGCTTTACAAAACATGTTAGTATTGGGCAGGGACTCTCCTACATAGGTACACGTGAAGAACCACTGTTTGAAAACAATCATTTTCACGTGGTGATACTAGTGTCACAGGACCATGACATGAAACTGTCATCTTTAAATAATGAACAAATTATGCCAGGTTACCAATAAAAATATATAAAATAATAATATATATTAACTGCTTAGAATACATTTTAAATAATTGGCTAGTCCGATGGTTTGATGGTCCAGGATGAAAGTAGCAACAGCAATGCTTTATGGATTTCAGTGCTTTTATTTCTTGATCTATTCATATTAAAACCTCAATAAAAAAGAAAGAATTTCAGTCTACTTAGAAATTATTTTAGTCAATATCCAGAAAGTTTCACAGAGGGAAGAGATATCTGTATCAGAAACGCTGCTTCACAGTTATCTCACACTGCCATGTCAAAATTACTTTTTTTTTTCTGTTGATATGTTCTTAGTCAGCCTTCAGAGAGGAACGTAATTCAATCTTCGCCGCTTTCTTCCCAATAGAGCCTCATTCTGACAGCTGCTCTCTCCAACATAATGTGCTGCTGACACATAAGATACGACAAACTCATTTGAAAGGGATAATTCATTTTTTCCCAACTTGGCATGGTGGTAAAGCAGGGCTTGTCTGCTTTCTTTTTCCTCCCAACTTTTCCACACTGTTGTATTCTATTTCAGATGTCATATAAGAGGTCTACCTGTAAATACAAAGCAGATGAAAGCATAAAAAGAAGAAAATAGTGTCAAACCATAGCTCTTTTTCTTAAAAGGGGTCATAAAATGCATTTTTCCCCCTAAGCTTTGCTTACATGTTTAGTAAGTTTTTTTTGTTGTTGTTTTTGTTGTTGTACCAAAACACTTGTAATTTAATTTCTCATTACTATTTTATATACTCACACTAATTAAACTGCCATTATTTTTGTAATAAGTGTAATATGATTTTGCTTCACACTATGATTCAATAACAGCCACTTTGCAAAGCTGCATTGCATGGCATGACAGGATCACAAAACAAACTGTGATTAAATGTGTTGCTCAAACTGTTAAGATCAAACTTAAATGATCACAGACCTTGTTAAAAATAAACTTCAGCCTCTCCTTTCTAATATTCCAAAGGATATGAAGAGTGGCAGGTGCAACACAGCTAGGAAGGATCATCACAAGGTTTGTCAGATTTTACTTTCTCATTGTTGTCGGTTCTTCTAGTCTAGGAATATCTATTCTATTTCATCCTTAGTACTTTACTGTGTGGAAGAAAAAAACGTTTCTGAACTGAATAGTGATCACTGACGTATTTCTTCATTGTTTTTGAATAATGAAAATAAAATCATATTCATTTCTTTTTAAAATGTGTTATATTTGTGCAAATGTCATCCTAATGGTCTTTTGAGTTGATAAGGCTAAAGCAGACACTTGCATTTACTGTAGTTCTGTCTCCAACTTGCATCAAGCCATCCATGTCACAGTAAATTACATCCAATCAGAAAACATTTTCCTCACACATGCATAATGGCAAATTAATCAGCTGACTTGGGATTCTGCCACCACAGTAAAGACCCCTACAATAAACTGAAATGTTTTCCAAAATTGTTCAACATTCCTCTTGTGCAATGAACTCAACACAGCTGGAAGTGATGGGAACAGTGAACGAAAACCATCTGTCTTGAATGACTGCCATACAACCGAGAAAAAAAAAAATAGCATTTTGTCATAATTTACATTTGACCAAACTACTATAATTTTATTTTGTGTGTGGAAAACAATCCAATATCTACAGCAAAAAGTCTAAATCACATTCAGTATAAATTTGGCAAATCAAGACCCACTGCATCAGGCTTGACATCAATGATGTTGCATGTTATTGGTCTTGTCATTGACATCAGATCTGAAGAAATGCATCTTGGTAGAAAATAAAATGTATAGTGATTAATGACTTAACTTAGAAATATAGCGCACAAATCATATGGACTATATACATTTATGTTGCTTTTATGTTCTTTTTGGCACAGCACTAATCTGTAAATACTAAATAACTCCTATTGTGGATATTATACCAGAGTAACGGTGATGGTAAATAATAATCACAAAATTCCTTTCTGAACCCATCATGCTATCTATATTTGCTGGGCTACTGCGAGTTTCATCAGCACAATGGATTTGTGAAATAAAACACACCCTGAGTGGTCAGTCATGATGAGCCAATACAATGTCCAATTAATGTGACATTAGTGTGAACTTGCCTCAGTGAGCCTCTGAGCAAAAGAGCTTTAGCATATTGTTAGAGCTTGCAGGGAAATATGCAAGCTTGTCATGAAAGATAATTACCACCTTCAGTCGCCCATCTGTTGGCCGTTGACCAAATTGACTTGAATTTCATGGTTAGTGTCGCCATAGATTCTGCTGGGGAAATGGATGCGGTGGATTTATTTAGTTCTATTTTCTTTTCTTATCAAGGCAAGTTTGCAATGTCAGTTCTGATCCTACTCCAATTAAATAAGATGCTCCATTACCTCACAATTCAGTAGATTTCCAGGAAAATACAAGGTCACCCAAACCTCCCTTATGCTTGACATAATTTCAGAGGCATTATGACATAAATATTGGCAGGCTGGGGAAGGTTTTAACAACTTTAACCAAGTAAACAATTTCTCTTCCAGGTCACCATGGTGAATGAAGCACAAAAGCGGCTGGATCTTTCTAACTCTCTCCATATAGCCTATCTTTGTCCCTCCTGCTGACTTTCCTCAGGGAAACTTCTAATTGCTTCTCTGATGACCTCCACAGAGACACTCTTAATAATCATGCATAAATACGACTACACAGTATATGTGAAGCTTTTATAATATGCATACTCTTATTGATGTATTAGGCCAGTAGTTTACAATAATTGCTACACAGACAAAGTTTAAATGCAATTAATTCATGAATAATTCATAAAAATAACAGATTTTCCATCTACTTGCAATTATGAGCTTTAAAAAATAAACTGTTCTTGTACCATTGTTTATCTTTTTAGGGACATGGTTTGTATTTTCATATGCTCTAACACTTTGCCATGATGCTTTTATGAGCAGTGTGAGGTTCAAATTGGGACTTACCTTCTGTCTGGCTGTATCATGAGAGTCAACGATTAGACTTGTTATCGCGTTTGTAGCACCAAGATTGATTTACTGTTAGATGAAGGAGTTCTCTGGTTATACTTAACTACTAGCAGAAAGCGTAACGGTCATCTTGGATCATGTGTGCCTTGATAACCAATCACATTATAGCCCTGAATTGTTTCAGTCAGAGTTGTGTGACACTCAGGGCGAATTCCAAATGGAAGTGAACATCCCTATGCCCTACTCCCTTCGTGGGCAGAGCCCTTTAAGTGTGTTCTTTGAAGGGTGTAGGGAATTACTGTCTCATACACAGAACTCCCTTGGCAGGAATGACGTGTCAATGTTTACCAATATTGACAACGCTGCAGTGGTGGACAGTAAGGGAGTAGTTTTACTTCGTTACTGTACTTAAGTACAATTTTCAAGTATCTGTACTTTGCTGGAGTTGTTTTATTTTGAGTAACTTTTACTTTTATTTCACTACATTCCAAAGCATAAGATCGTGCTTTTTACTTCACTACATTTCATAAAACTTATCGTTACTCTTTATAATATATCACGTGCTCTGACACTCAGAAGCGGTGTCTGATTCAAGAACGAAATGATTCTTTTCAATTAACCTTTTAAATCAATTCACAAATCGCACCAAACCCATTGACGAATTAGAATGAACACACAAATACAACAGTATACAAAAAAAAAAAAAGATTGCAGCTGATTCTCGGATCATACCGACACTGATTATCACAAGACCGTTTAGTGGAAATCTCCCTGACAACTTGCCCTTCACAAAGCACGATTTATGCTAGACTATAAGATAAGTTACTAATGTCGAATTTTAGGATTAATTATTGTAACTGAAATCATATTTAGGTCAAAGCTGTCATTTGTTTGTGAACTAAATCTGCTGTAAATGGTGATCTGTTTAAGCCCGCTGAAATGTTTGAATGCAGACACATTAACATCAGTGTCTCTGTTTTAGGTAAAAACAGAAACATTAAAATAACTCATGCATATTCATATTCCCCGCTGCCTTAAAATGCTACGCATTTAGCTCTATGTGAGGTCTGTTTTTATATTGTTTATCAACAAGTTAAAGCTGCATATAGTACTTTAGATGTCAAAACATATAAATCAATTTATATATTGTGTTTTTTTATATGGTTTATACTAAGCCGAGTAGCACGAGAATATGTCAGGATTATATTCATCAAACCCTACTGAAAAATCAGTAAATATTGTTACTGATGCCAACTGTCTACTAACACCTGGTCTGCTGGTGCTAAATTGAGGTAGATTTTTAGAATATAGTCCAAATCATTTTTATTAAACCACCTAGATAGATTACATCTGAGGGAAAATGAATGTGATGTTCAGAACATGGTAACACAGTAATTATCAAAGTGGGAAGTGATGCCCTCTTGGGGCATTTGGCCAGGGGTGTTTTTACACCACAGAGGTTTGAGAAGAAAAAAATAATTATGAAAATATAATTATATTTTCCTAACTTCAGGCCGCTATTCTCATGTCATATATAACTGTGTTGTTCTGCAAAACAACAAGCTTTAAAACACTTTTTTTTTCTTACTGGTGAAAATCAGATGGTCAAATCGTTTTTCTCTTGGGTACATCGCAGTGTAAGCTTCACAGTGAACATTACTACATCACTCTCGTCAACGTAGTCAACAACAAAAATATATCTTGACTCCATATAGTGGTTATTTTTGGAAAATCCCAGGTATTTTGAGCAGTAGGGTTATAAAAAATATGTGCTAATATAAATTTAATTTAAGTAGCCTATATAAAATTGCAAAATAAAATCTAATCTAATCATGCCTTAGTTTACATTAAGTAACATAAACCAGATTGGTACATTTTGTAATTTCAACATACGTAGTAAAATTGCAAAAGGAGTGCTTTTTACTATTACACTGGAAGTCATATTTATTATATGAATCTGTACCTTGTGTAAAAGAGACTAAGTACAAGGTGTCTTATGTGTACTTTCGTTCCACCAGCACCAGAAGCAACACGCTGCGTGCAGCTTCACTGCCTCAGCAGTTGTTTGCAAATCAAGTAGTCTTCGTAGTTTATATCAAATATTGTGTTCTAATTGGGTCTTATTTATATTAAACTTTTTAAACTAACCTTGCTTACACTACACTTAAATCATATTTCTGTTACTCTGACGAAAAATAGTTTGTCTTACTGTGTACAATAGCAAATTAATTAGACACTTAGCTATTTACACATTTGTTTGTGAACCATCGAAATACACCCCACCAAGAACATTGCACGATCTCAGCATAACTGAGAACTACCACATGATACCACAAACGAAAATCGGCTTCTGTGACAATGACCATGCTGAGTATCCCTATGGCTAACGGCCCTTCTGGAGGGCCCTTCGTGTGGGATTTAAGTTGTTCACATTTCGTTTAGAACGCCCTACAAATGTCGTCCCCTCCTGAAGTGCCCTCAAGGGCGCAAAAAAGCCTTTGGAAATTCGCCCCTCAACGCCATTTACGGTTACCTAGGATTTATAAGTAGAGGCCGTAAGGCTGAAGGCCACCTGTGGACAAGTTTTTCAGTGACTTCTCACATAAACGGCATTTTTGTCAGTGTAACTATAAAAATCGTTTCAGTCCAAAAGTCATTGTTTTAGGAAGACTCTATGTTTAGGTGAACGTCCTCTGTCTCCTTTTCCCACGTACTACGCCCAAGCGGAAGCGTTAGCATTAGCCCGTTAAGCGTTTTTTTGGCTAAGGTTGCAGGCTGTGTAGCTATGGACCACTCAACACACAATATATTTTTGTTATCTAGATTAACAATACTTCTGTAACACCCCAGGAAGCCGAACATGCCCCTGGTTCCATGGCAACCCTGACACCCGATACATTTACGACCTCCTGGATTTTAGGTGAAGAAAATCGCTTCCTTGCTCATAAGGAAAATCCACAAGGGAAGGATTTTTCTTTGCTAATTAATTAATAGGAAAACCCTTTCTTTGAATGAACACACATGATTCTTCAGGTCATTGGGTATATTATTGTAATCATGTATTTTGTCTTTGAAATTGTATACTGTGATGAAAAATCCACATTTCAGCTGTGAACACACACGTCACTGGCATGCATCTACAAACATGCTCAGCATTTCAGCTATCAAAACCAAACTTTGCAAATCTCAGGCTGTCTAACTTCTGTCCTTGCCTGTAAATAGTCTGTCTCTTGTCCATTTAACACACACACATACAGTCCCTCTCTTTAACTGCATGGGACAGACTGCATTCCTGGTTGCCTTCTCTGCATGTCGTCTGTTGTATCTCTGTTGCTGTTGGTCTTTGCCTGAGCACGACACCTAACAGATAATACAACGTAACCTGCCATACGGACTCGCTGTTACTAATCCAGCACAGATTTCGCTCCACCTGCCCTCCTCTCTCCTCCTACCCCGACTGCTCACGCACATACACACTCACACGGACCATCCAGAGAAAGGAGATGTCATAAGTGAAAGCTGAAGATGAAGATCTGTTTTCATAGAGCTTCATCAAAAGGAAGCTGTGGGGAGGCGGCAATGCTGGCTCCTCACTTCAAAGTGGTCGCTCTCCCTCCTCTTGGCATAAAAGCAACGTATCTTTACAGAATCACTGACGCCGGGCTTGACAGCCTGACATGGTCCGATATCATGCAGAGGTGGGCAGAAAGGTCGTTCGGTGCGGTCGAAGAGTGATTTTGATCCATAGCTTATGTAAGCTCTCAAAAAAGAGAGAAAATGTCTTAACGCTCACCCACACACTCAGGCCAGTGTGAATAAAGAGACTGTTTTGTACTCTCTCTGTTTTCCAATCCGATGAAAGGAGCAGATGTCCCACTCAGTTTTTATTCTATCATTGATTACATTCTTTAGTCATTCTTTTTATATATGGTGGGATCCAAAAGTTTGAGACCACTGGTCAAAATGTTTCTATTTTGAAATTTTGAATGCAGCTTTTTATTATATTGTCAGTATATCAAAATCAAAATTTTGAATGTAGTGCATCCCTATTTTTTAAAAAAGTGCATACAGCAATTTTCCCTCATTAAAATTTAATCGTAATTTTGTATTTTTATAGTAGTTTTCTATGCTATATTTTGTTATGTTATACTCACACAGGCTACATAGATCTGATTAAAATACAGTGAAAATAGTAATGTTGTGAATTATTATCACAGTTTAAAATAAGTTTTCTTTTTAAATGTATTTAAAATATAATTAATTCTTGTGATGTCAAAGCTGAATTATAGCCATTACTTAAGTCTTCAGAGTTGCATGATCCTTCAGAAATCATTCTATAATGCTGATTTGCTGCTCAAGAAGCATTTCAATGTTGAATATTATTCTTTCAGAATTTTTTGATGAATAGATTTTTTAAGCATTTATTTGAGATGGATTTCTTTGTTCTTAATTTTGATTCAATCAATCAATCACTGACTCCAAACCTATG
>JADLZN010009809.1:0-31582 GCA_018155175.1 Sinocyclocheilus anophthalmus
CCATCTCAATACCTTGTACAATTACACTGGAGCTACACGAAGTTTCATCAGAAAACTGCAACTTATTCTCCACCGCAAAAGATTGCATCAAGCCAGCATCCCAAAGCATCGTAATTTCTCTTTGCTCATCAGCATCCGGTCCCTCTCATTCCTCCCGCTCGCCACCAGAAGTCTCCATCCCCTTTTCATACCAGACTCCATTTCCCACTATCCCATACCTAGGAACTGATTACAGACTCACCTGTTTTCCATCAGGAGGATTTAAGTCGCACGCTTAAATATACACAGTGCGAAGTATTGTTTTCTGTAGCCACAATTCTAAGCGCTTCCTTGTTTTTCCTTGCATTGCCTGTGTCTTGACCTTGGCCTTTTTTTCCTTGTATTTCTGATCGTTTGCTGTCTTCCCTGACCTTTACAATATTTTGGAATACTCTTTTGCCTTGCCCCTATTGATGTTGCTTACTGGTGTTTGACCCTGCCTGTGTTGACTACGCTCTTTTGAGAAGAAGCCGTTATGTTGTCATGGGGTTTTTTTGTCAATTTATACTTGTTACTGTAAACTAACTAAATGGAACGTACTAAACATTAATTTTTTTTTGTTGAAATAAAATATTAGTCTGAAAAAACTTAAATGAACTATCAACTTTAAAATGGCATAAATAGAGAAATCAATTAATAAGTTCGTAAATTACTACACGAAATAAAAATGAGAATAGTACACTGCACAAAACTATACTCCCGCTTTTGTTTTTTTTGCAAAATTTTCCTAGCTGGCCCAAAGTGTAAGACTTTTTCTCTGACACAAAGCCTATTTTCTCTCAAATATTGTTCACAGATATTTGTAAATTGTGTTAGTGAGCGACTTCTTCCTTGTGCCGAGATAATCCATCCACCTCACATGTGGCATATCAAGATGCTGATTAGACGGCATGATTATTGCACAGGTGTGCCTTCGGCTGGCCACAATAAAAGGCCACTCTAAAAAGTGCAGTTTTACTGTATTGGGGGGCCGGGGGGGAAACCAGTCAGTATCTGGTGTGACCACCTTTTGCCTCACGCAGTGCAACACATCTCCTTCGCATATAGTTGATCAGGTTGTTGATTGTGGCCTGTGTAATGTTGGTCCACTCCTCTTCAATGGCTGTGCGAATTTGCTGGATATTGTCAGGAACTGGAACATGCTGTCGTATACGCTGATCCAGAGCATTCCAAACATGCTCAGTGGGTGACATGTCTGGTGAGTATGCTGTCCATGCAAGAACTGGGATGTTTTCAGTTTCCTGGAATTGTGTACAGATCCTTGTAACATGGGGCCGTGCATTATCCTGCTGCAACATGAGGTGATGGTCGTGGCTGAATGGCACAACAATAGGCCTCAGGATCTCGACACGGTATCTCTGTGCATTCAAAATGCAATCAATAAAATGACCTGTTTCGTGTCCACTAACCGTAGAAAATGCCTGCCCATACCATACCCCACCCCGCCCCATGGGCCACCATCGATCCACAACGTTGACATCAGCAAACCCCTCACCCACTGTAACGCCATTGAGGGTTCATATACGGGATACGGAGATTCACTGACACCATCATGAGGCTTTGAATTAATCTAATCAAGAGATACCACAGAGACCTTTTGTACCATAGCTGAAAAGCCTTTTGACGACATATTGATTCCTCGTGATCGTGGATGCATAGAACCATTGTGTCCAGAACAGGAAAAGGATTAAATGATGCCCTCAGGCCAGCACAGGATGTACAGCGTGACGCCACATGACTATCCCATGTTAACCACCTGCTTCCTGCATGACAGACCCAAACCCTTAACTATACTTGGCATTCCAAAGAAACCGAGTACACAGAAAGACGTTCAGAAGACATCAGTGAACATCCTTGAAATTCTCGAGCACTATATCACAATATAATGTTTTAGGCTTAATTGTGTGATGGCCTCCCGTTAATTGAAACCAATAGATCTTAATCGTTGCTTTATAAACTTTTCTCTTTAGTTATTACGATTAACTGGGTTCAAGCAAATTTTACCTAGTTTTGGTTTGATGAGTAGCTTGGTGTTTGCTTCACAGAACAGTGGTGTATGAAATAATTTGTATTCATGCATCATTTCCCGGTTATGATAGTTTTTATAGAAGTTCTTCAAAACTGCCAGAAGTACTCGCCAAACCAATGTGATTCAACATGAGAACAGGACCCACCCAGGGCGTTGCCAAACCCCGCAGCCACCATCTCTATTTGGCACAGCGCCCGGGTATGGCCATTCCGGCCGCGGTCAAACTCCACGGGTCACACCACAGCTTATAGCTGTCTTGGTTTTACCCGATCAAGACTCAAATCTTTCAACCTGTGAGACGCGACAAAGTCGGCCCCGCCATCCCACCGCCGTAGCAACGACCATCAAAGAAACTCAACAGTTTCAGTTAGAGCTTTATCGCGATCTTCAGGAACTTGCAAGTCTTTTCCAACTAACGCTCAAGCTCGTGTTAAACCGTGCAACCAGTACTTCCGAGACGGGTCCCCTGACGACTCAATCCTACTGTCATCCAAACTAGTCAGACTCACAGCCATCATCACCGAATCCCCTCCAGCACGCCATCGTCAGCGAAGGAAATGCCTCAGCTTATTCAGGCGCTCTCAACTAACGAACGCACTAAAGAACAAATCTTCACTCAGTGACCTTTGGTGAATTGAGTTAAGCAGTAAAGATAAGACAATTGCTGCTTGGTGTTCTCCTAGGCTGAATTTAAAACCACTCGTTAAACGAGTTAGGACTTTGAAAACTTAATGCAACTCCGTCAACTAATTTCCTTGAATCTTTGTGTGTATGTGTATGTTTTAGTTAGGTTTTTTTATGTAATCTAGATTAGCCAATAAATTCATGTTTCATTTATAAAGAAGAATGTCTTGGCTCATATAATTTCAAGGTTAAACTTATGCCAAACGATCCTTGCTTGCTACCTTAACTCGTAGCCTAATCATAATTATTACCTCGTTGTGTGGACTGTGGCCAAGAAAACACATATTAAATTTGTTAAAAGATACCAAGAATCACTGGCTCGCTGGACGACCTTGATTTGAAGTAAAACTAACAAATTTGGAATGGTTTAATCAGGTGGACTTGGGACATTCAGACCCGAGTTCTAGCAAAACCTGAATAAATTAATAATCATCAATTCCCTATAATTACAAATTAATAATGATAATAAATGCTTACCTGTTAGTACGCCATACACGCTGTCTGCCCTGTACAGTGAAAACCGGGATTCATGCGTGAAGACCCCGCCCAATGCCCAGAAGGTTATCCTAACTGAGGCAACACACACACACACACGGGATTGGTTCACTGCCAACTAATGGTTTTTAGATTTACTCAGCCTCAAGTCTACAAATCTGCTTCATTTATTTTATGCGGGGAACATAAAGGAGATAGGTCTGAGACGTTTCGATGTTTGGTTATTAACATTCTTCAAAATTCAATTTGAAGTGTCCAATAGTGTCTGATTGATTTTTGGGGCCACTGTATACAGTTTCAGACAACTGATATCACTATGCAAAGTATAATGGTTTACGATTATGTTAAACTTTTTATTATTACAGATACTCAGTTGAGCATATAAAACTGATGGGCAAGAGTCAACCCACGGTGTGTTATCTGGCTCATATAACAGCATACCAACTTGAGCTTTTTGGAATGTGGCAATGCTGTGGGAATATTTCATTGCCTCTGTTTATGACGATCATCTGGTCTCCAGCCATGTATCTAAACCACAACATATGAATAATAGCACCTTCATTACCCAAACAATGGGTGAGAATGAGCCCAGCCATGCATGTCTTTACAGCCACGCTCTGACAAATATGGATCTGCGCCCACCACTTTCAAACGGGTTATTGAGGTGCCTGCCGACCTCTCTGTTATCTTGATGTCACCTTTTAACGATGACAGATTTTCAGCTGTTGGTCTCGGCATTGTGCGCATCCAGGAACATGCTTACCTGGTTTGATCGAATGACACCTGCCTGAGATCTCAAAGGAGGCCGAACAGAGAGGCGTTTGACACGAGCGATTTGCAGGCATTGAAGTCAATTGAAAAATTATGACGTGCCGGCTTCTGCAGTGAGCACATATGCTGTCAACATCCAAGTTCTATCATGGCAGCTGGCACGAGGACACATTGCCCTCCACTGTCTTTCAACCAGAGTTACAGGAACCATCAGAAAAATGAGGGTACACGTTATGAAACTTATCTGCGTGGATCATGAATATTAGCTGATGTGGGGCGGGGGCAGGGTAGGAGGTGGTTCACGTCAGCCTGCGACTTTAAAAAAACGCCCGCAGCAAGGTATAGAAGTAGCCCCATTTTGGGGGAAACCACAGACTTGGGCAGCACTGATACATATTTAAGATGAGGTCTGAATACACCATCATTTAACCGACAGAATAAGTCAGTGATGACTTGAGGTCAACATATTCATATAATGGTATGTTCATAAAAGATGTTTGTCTCAGGACAGCAACCACTTGGCAAAATCAGGACGTGTAGCTTGTTTAACGGTTGTTCACACAGGACATGTTCTTTGTTTCAGTTTGCATAGGTTTTTTATTGTTTTTCTCTCCGTTTTAACATTTACTTGTTCATTTGCTTGGTCTTTGCACATAGACAAGTAAAACAAAACTCCTAAATTATAATGAACATATCCTAAAAAGTACATGGAAAACATTCTATCAGTTATAATAGTTGCTATGCCCCTCAACCCAACCACCTTATCCTCATAACTTCTTCTCAGGGGTGTGTTTCCCAAAAGCATTTTTAGCCAACTATTGTTGCAAGTTCCATTGTTACCAACATAGTTCAACAGCTTGGTGTTTCCCAAATCTATATTCCAACAAACATTTGCAAAAAGCATATCAAAGTTGTGTGGTTGGAACTACAGCTCTCGACCTGTGGTTAGAAGAATAGTTTCTTGTTAGCATGACATGTGGACTGGAGTTTGATCCAAGAGGGAATCTGCAATTAAATCAGTGGAAATCAACGGATAAAGCAAAACAATGAAGAACAAAAATAGCAAAGCAGTCCTCAGATGGCATGTTCATTCTTTAATGTTCATTCATAAGTTACTATTTCAACACCTGCGTGACGTCAATAACGCAAGTGAGTTCACTGCGGTTCTAACGACAGGATGTGTAATAAAGTTACTAAGGCTTCAGGAAACAGTCTTGCCTGGTTCATTTCTAAAAAGTAGCAAGTTACATGTATATACGCTCTTTTATAATAAAGCCTTTATTTTTATTTTATTTTATTTTTTGTCACTTTAATACATTTACTGTTAAAACAAACGTACCGGAAACTAACTACAACAATTAAAACATTTTTTTGTTTGAAAGAAATATATATTAGATGAACAACTTCAAATGAAATGAAATGTTACATATGGCATAAATTAGAGAATGATATTAAATAATTACTCACAAATTCCTACAACTGAATAAAAAGGAAAGATTAAATAAAAATATAAAATATATAAAAATTACAAAACATATAAAAATGACTTAACTCAAAATTACATTGAAAACTGACATTATAAAAAGAAAGCAAAATGAATAAATACTACAACAGTATATAAATAATACTGAAATAACACTGGTTTGATCTTACCCAAGACTACCATCGGTGCCTCCAAAAAAAAAAAGCCGTAGGACCCCTGCACCACTGCAAGCTTCTTTGGATTGAAGTCAAGCTATAGAGATTTTTGTACATTCATCAAAATATCAACTCATCTGAAGCGCACAGACAGCACCACTTCAGAGGTCTTCTCAACACCTCCCAATTAAAAAAAATAACGTCCACAGATCTCTGAGCTTCTACTTCCTTCAACACAGCCATCAATATTTATCATTTTGTCTATAAACATTACATCATATGACAGCAGTTCTTGGACATGTAACAGATGCTATATGTTGGCAGATCTTATAATAATCAATAACGCAAGTGAGTTCACTGTGGTTCTAACGACAGGATGTGTAATAAAGTTACTAAGGCTTCAGGAAACAGTCTTGCCTAGTTAATTTCTAAGAATGTAGCGAGTTACATGGTATGGGAAACACACCCAGAAGTGGTTACAAACATTGCATGTGATGACCTCATGCTCAGGGTTAATCTGGTTAATCTATGTTTGCCCATAGCTAAAGTGGAGGTGTCAAGCAAACCCAGCCCCGGGTGACCTTGCAACAGGCTTAGCTTACCTGAGAGAGGTCAGCACTGGAAGACCAGTCTTCACTCTCCACATGGCTTTCAAAGTGGATTTAGACCTGGAACAGCAGACTCAAATAGACATGAAAACAAGTGCAGGCCTGGGGTGATCCTGCTGTCTACTGCAGTGTTCCGGCAGGAGAGTGAATGCACTTGTGTGCTTGCATGGTAGAGGGTAATCGTTAATATGCATGGTAAATGTAAACCATAGCCAGAACGGCTTCTGTCCTCAAGTCTGTCAGAATATAGCCAGGAAGTTCTGAAGCATTTATACCTGATTTCATTTTTTTTTACTCAAGACCTATAGCCTTGTTTTTCATGAACACAAAGCAACAGGACAACACTTTACGAAAGGGTAAAACTGCAGCCAAAATGAAAATATGTCTTAATGTTCTCTCCCCCGTGCTTCTTGTTTCAAAACCTGTATGACTTTCTTTCTTGTATGGAACACAGATGATGATGTTCTGAAAATGTCTGTTTTTTTTATTCTCAAAAAATTAAACAGGGTTGAATGTCATTGTGGACCCTACTAGCTTCCATTGCATAGGCAATTTCTTATTTCAAAATATCTAACAAAGAAGAAAGTCATACGGTTTGGAATGCCTTCCAAAAGAGGACGATATCGCTCCGTCATGCCTAGAGTTGATCCGTGCTGGGGTTGCTTCGGACCTACTACCACTTTGCTCTTTCATTCGGCCGATCGCTTCACCGTGGAATAAGCGGGTCACCCTGGAGTCATCACATGCCTTAGTCCGACCTCTTCGTGGAATCGCCAAGCCGCTGCCGTTCTCAGGCCCCCCATCGCTCACTTGGCCACGGGGTGTGGCGCTGTTTGTTGTGGAAGCGAAATTACTTTGTTTGGCCTTCCAAATGAGGACATGACTAAAAATCTGTGGTTAAGTTGTATTCACAACACTTTTGCAGAACACTTCAACCCAAATATTCGAATGTGCGCAGCACATTTTATGGAGGACCATTTACTGATCCTGGTAGAGTAGACTAAAATGCATTTACAAAAGTGTAGTGTTTTTGAACCTTACACCGCCCTAACACATTTCATTACCCCAGTAGACATAATTTTTTTTTAGCAGCATCATATTACCACTTTAAACTAAGATCACTCTTATACTCTCCCATATATTTAAGCCAGCTCGAGAGGTCTGCAAGTGTTAGGAGTTTTTTTCCAGTAGGGTTTGTTCTGGCCGCGCAGAGCAGAGACGGTGCAATATTTCGGCCTGAGAGGAAGAATGTTTTCTTGAATGTATTGACGCGAGCAGTTAATAAACATTTGTATTTCCTCAGTTATTCAAACAGAAACTAGCAAAGAATATTTACATTACCAAAGAACATCATAACTGACTTCAGTCTAGTGCGAGTATTATATGCTCTTTAAAAACACTCCCGTTATAATCAGTGAAGCTACCTACACTGTATCATGAATAAATCTCTTACCCCTTATTTACACTGCACATGTCTGCGGTGCGTTACGGCTCCGACACGGCCACTGGAGCTGATCCCGGCTACTCACCAGCCGCGCCGTGGCAAGTTTCTGAGGCGGCTCTCTGCGCTGCATCCCTAAAGATAGGTGCCTATATTTTTGACGGATAATAATAATCGTCTTGCTGTCGTCATAGGCAACAGGCGATATCTCTGACTATCGTCGATACACGATACTATCGTCTACCGGCACAACTCTAAATTGAAGGTTGTGATGATGATTTGTTTCCTTACCATAATGTATTCTCTTGAAAATTCTTTATTGTCAAATGTGTGTTGAATGTAAACTCTTATTAGGAATTTAACCATTCAATGTGAATTTATCTGAGAATATTCTTAAATAAGGAAATCTATTCGGTGAATGGTCTATGCATATTTCGTCATCCAAAATCTTGTTTGTGGCACAGCAAAGTGTCGTGAATAATTTCTAAGGCTGTCACTTAAGATTTAGTCCTACACTTCGATTAAATTACAACTGAGATGCTTGATAAATAACTTTTAATCGCAGCTTTGAGCCAAGAATTTTTTTACACAAGTCAATTCTTAGCAGCGTTCTTGAGAGTAATTCTCAGAGGCTTGATAAATACGGGCCCTGATTCTGTCCGTTTAAAGCTATTGAAATCTGTTTCCCATTTTGGACTGACAATCCACAAAGTTGATATATATGTAGTCTACCATAAGGATATATAGGTATTATATGATAGTATATATGTCTATAGGGTATATATATATAGATATATCAAGAGTATAATATGTATATATAAAATTGTATTTTCTTTTTATTATTTAAACATATGAAACTTGTTTCATACCAGTTTCACTAACGTTTTCAATTAAACGACTCTAAAATAGCACTGTGTAACGATCCGAAAAAAGCAATCACATATGTCCTTACACCTTGATAACAAGTGTCCACACTTACTTATATTTTCAAAGTTTCAAAAGATATGTTTTACACCTGATCACTTAATTCATCTTATCAAAAGAAAAATGTCAATACATTTGGAAATTGTATTAAATTTCCGTTTACGAGGTAAAATAACGTAACAAGTCATAAAAGGTCTGATTTTCTAATATTTTAAGAAGTGTTTTGACCTGAAAATATAAAGCAGTTAGTTTTATTGTAGATAGCAATTCTCACTCTCATTTAAAACCGAACAGTGTTGTAAAGTTGATTTGGATCTGCATGTTCTGCAAATGTAACTGCATATTTTCATGTTACAATTGTTCCCCATTTCCAGCTATCATTGTAGTCTATTGCTGTAATAAACCAAAGAGATTGATTTTAAGGCTCTGCATCATTCGGCAAAAAGAGAGCATGCCTGTCTTCTGACAACACAGGGAGTCCAAAAACAGAAATGCTGTAATCATGAGTGGAGTCATTTACATCCCAGGGCTCTGAATCTATCAAGCATTCTAGCACATGATTGCTGTTGTGTTTATGCATTGCGGGCTTTGATAATACGCTGTGCTGCCTGCAGGAAGGAAGAAGCAGCACAAATTAGTTGATTAGGAAAACCTCTGCACTGCTTTTCCAAGTGCGCCTCATTTCAGGGTGGAAACAGGTCTATCCAGGATGACATGCTCCTCCAAATCCACACAAACCACTCTTCAGATACATAGCAATGCTCGCAGAGTGGGAGATTTATCTGAAACAAAACTCAGTGCCATATTAAACATTGATATTTGTTTATTATATTTTTGGCCTTTTTTTATTGGATACGCCAGGGGGGTCAAAGATGGAACGGTTAGCATGATCCCATTTGCCCCTGCTGGTAGATATTGTAACTACACCATCTACCTGCAAAAAGCATTATACTTCAATGATGGCTATTAAAAAGGACCAGCGACTATAAATATTTCTACAAGCAACATATAAAGTGCAAAAACGTCTTTGTTATATAGTAGCTGTTTTACCAATACCTGATCCCTTTTAGATGTTCTTAAAAAGGGAAATGGCAGTGTTGTCATGGTTAGCATGATTTCATTAATTGACAGTAATGGCTCATTACTAACGGATATATATGATGTTAATATCACATTTTGTTATGATATTGAATATAGAAATGTATAGAATTTTTTTTTTAAATAGTTAGGACTTAATGTGTGGTAACATTAGCAAAATTTTGGTGAAATTCTGTGGACAAAAAAACAGCCCATTGTGCAGAAAATTCACATAACCAACTTTAACAAGAGTGAAATCTGTGGTATTTTAGCCCTCAAACAAAACATCCGATTATGTGCATTCCTCTTTCATACTGAGTTTGCCCCTGATTTCCTGCACATGAAAACTGTCACAATTTCGTCCTCAAGAGATGACTAATAAGTTCAGAATTTTTAAATACCAACCTATTTGTGAGCGTTTAAACTAATATCTGCTACACCCACACACAAAACAGATGACTATTGCAAGCAAGCTGTGGATTATCCCCCCAGAATGTTTTTCACTGTAAAAATTCTAGTTAGATGTGTCCATTTTGAAACACAAGAACAAGCAACAATGCTTATGTAACCGGTATAATCTGCGTTGTGTGTTTTTTTCCAATGAGTAGTAACCAGACGGACATCAGCTGACGGTTCGACCCTTCTTTTACTGATAAAACATAAAACAGTCTTTACAGTGTTTTCTCGCCCTTCTTGTCTTTTCTCTCCCATGCAAAGACAGTGCAGAAAAGGGAAGAGGAGGCGCAAAAGACAGGAAATTAAGAATAACGCTGCATTCAGAAATTTAAAGGGTGCACACACAGACAGGCATATCAGGTATACATCGAGAACATTTGTGTAATTCTACATATGAAATTAACATTACATTCCATACCTGTTACACTTAATGGTAGCAGATAACTGCAGGAAAAAGCTCCCAAGATTGAAAGTTGATCGGTATTTCAACAAAATAAAGACAGGAGAATTTGCATCATCATTAAGAGAACACAGTGAGTACATCAACAATGGCAACAAACCCTGATAATGGCTTTGCGCTCCCAAACCAGAGTTACAGGTGAAAGTGCAGTGCTGGCAGCAAACGAAAAACATAAAAACAGTGTTGATGGAACAAACCATTTTGTGCAAGCAAAAAAAAAAATAATAATAATAGCCAGCAATTTTTACTATTGCCAGATCACTTTTGGAATTTTTTAAAAAGCGAGAGAATGTTATCCAGTGTTGTCATGACTATTTTTCTGCCACGTAGAGTGATTATCACACTATATTACAGCTCAGTGATTGACTCAAAATTCTGTTGTTCCATAAGCAAAATATGGCGATTTCGAATGATGCACTGCCATTTGAGATGAATGGGAACCTATCAGATTTTCAGTATTATAGACAGTCCATGGTCCGAGCACAAGAGCCAGACAGAAACAAAACGCCACAGGAGTGACGTATTCCCCACGGTCAGCTTGTCAAAACACTTTTCCGTATGCTAAAGCCTGACAAATACGAACAGAGGGGAATCCATTGGGAGACATCCACACACCGGCTCCAGTGCTGCTATCAAAGCCATCATGTCGTTCAAACATTTGGTGTTTTTCTTTCTATCAGCCGCGCATTATCCAGATACTTTCATGGCATTTCCGATTAGTTCACGTGGGTGGTGGGGATGGGTCTGCAGTGCAGCACAATGAGGAAACCTGGCAGGGCTAGAGCGCTCCACAGCAGTCAATGATTTAGTGCTGTTCCAAACCCATCAGGCATTGCTGCCATGATGTACGAGCCTCCATTCATGTACCACCACGTGCCACTCAGAAAAACCTCGGCTTTTGCAATCCACACGGTGGCCCTTCTCGCAGCCAGGGTGAATGAATTACATGGTGAAATATGTTAATGGCACTTCGGCATGATGTATGCGTTCCAAAACCATCACCGGGTTGTTTTAGGGAACTTGAGGCAAAGCTGTAAACTATACTATTCTGAATTAATCTATTAGCCTCCATGCATTTCCGTCTGTCTGCACTTTACCCAAGCTCATTAAGCACTAAGTGCGGGAAGCTCTTCATAACGGTAAGTTCCTTAAAGTCAGCCTCCTTAACTATACAAAAGAGTGGCAACATTAAAAGACATCTCAGACAAAACACTTCCCTTTAATGTCACCCTCTAAGGGCTTTGACGGATCCCCGGCCCAGACTAAGAGCCTCATCACTTTGTCCTTACGCAGACGGTTTAACAGCCGCGTGGCATGCCAGATCAATAGTTAAAAAATAGATATCTACATTCAGAGCCTGCTGTTCAAACACCCTCCTCTCAGTGCTCTGTACACATTTAACAAAACTGGCTCTATATACTTGTTAATGCATTAGCCTGCCAACAACAATACATGTAAGGTGTGAAAGCTATACCAGGGCGATTGCCAAGGCACTCTGTGCAGACAAGATGTCTTTTAGCACTGGGTAAGTGAATGATGGATGCTTCCTGAATAGAAAGATTTGAATATTACTTTAACGCACTTTGCCTTTTTTTCATTTTAACACAAAGAGGAACATATGCGACAATGTACGTGCTGAGAATCATCCACATGACTACATTCCGAAAATAAATCATAAACCTCCTCTAAGTGTGAGATCATCTCAGATGTTCCTCTTTCAGATGTTTCTTATTTGCTAATAAAGAGGGTGTGTGGCAATGTAAACAACCGAGCAAAGAACAAGATGCATTTGAAGGAGTTTTGACAGGTTCTTTGGATTTTAACAGAAAGAGAGTACAGTTCAGAACAGTGTGGAGGAAAAATGTTGTTTGAGGTTTGCGCATCTTTGTAGACTGTGGTTAAAAAGGAAGCTATTTTATAAAAGAACATCACACATGAGAGAATGCGGCTAAATGCATGCTGCGCAAACCACTCATCTTTCACACAAGAGTCCTAGTCTATCTGCAGATTTCATTTGTAGATCTATCAACATTATTTCTTAAAGGAATATTGTATAGTGGGTTCAATACAAGTTTTCTCAAACAACAGTATTTGTGGTATAATGTTGATTGCTACCATACAAATGTAATTTTAGCACGTCCCTCATTTTCTAAATAAATAAAATAAAAGTGAAAATCAAGGTTGAGGTACTTACAATTGGAGTGAAAGATGTCAATTTTTGGAGAACACTTAAAACACTTACATTAATTTTATTTACTTGAGCTGTAAATTTGTTCTTGTTATTCAGCTGTCAAATCTACTAATTTTACACATAAATTTAGTTAAGTGATTTTTTTTCACACTTCACACTTTTTCACAAATCCTATTAACATGCATGTTGTTTATGTCATGTGGCTGTTAGTCTGAAAACAGTAGTTTAATGTTTACATATTGGCCTCATTCACTTCCATTGTTTGTGCCTCACTGTAACCTAGATTTTTGCCTTTTCTTTAAAGAAAAGGAGGGATGGGTCAAAAATGAATTATTCCTTTAGAACTAAAATTGTAAATAAATTACACTATTTCGATAGTCCACTTTAGACATTATACTAACTATAATGAACTTTGTAACTACATGTCAACTACATTCAACTAATTGTCATTAATTTGCATCTTCATGTCTACTAACTCTCAGAGTCGACGTTAGGGTAGTTTAAGTGTTAGTAAATAAGTTGCCAAAGGAAAGTGTAGAAGATATAAGCAACAGTCTACTATACTCACTAACTGCCTAGTTTGACATTAGTGTGCAAAGTTACTTACTGTTAGTAGAATGTCTAAAGTGGACTATCGAAATAAAGTGTTTCCCTATTAAAATACTTTGTTCTCCTCAAACAGTGTAAAATTGTAGCTAGGGGTGGGCAATAAGGCAACACAATATAACTATTTATTTTTTTAAGGCTGGATCATAATCCAGAAACTTATCATAATTATTTTTCAGGTTTTTTTCAGGTTTTTAAGACTGCATTGAAAGTTACTGAGCAGTACAGCCAAACTAATTACCCATATTTTTTTTAATATAGCCCTACAGGTTAACAGAACAAGAGAATAAAGAATGACAGACCATTTTGCTTAGTGATGCTATCAAAACAACTTACTGAGTTTGACCATCCTAACCAGTCCTGGCAGAACCAATGGCATAAGTTTTGTTGACCAATGGCAGATGGAGGAAAGTTTCAGGAGAACCTGATTATTTTTTCTGCAATTCAGTTTGGTGATGCTGATTGTTCAGAAATTATATGCTTCACCTTTAAAGACTAAATTATCACTTAAGGTAATTTTGATAAACAACTCAACATAAGCTATATCTGCCAAATCACTACAGAATAAAACCATTGGAAATCATTTGACAAATCACATGCAAAAGCACAATTTTGGATAGTTAAAGGTGTCTTGCTCCCTGTTTGTCTGCTCTGTTATAATATTTATAGGTAATTTAATGTATTGTAATATTTCATAAATTGTGTATTTGTGTGATTAATCACCTTTAAGGAGGAATAGACTTACCTGTCCAGAATGTTGTTGCCAATGACGCTTTAGTTGTGGACAAATACTTTAGAAGTATCTCTTGCCTTTAGGCTCATTTAATTGCAGTCTGTAAACATTTGAAGGGTTGATCTAATCCAAAAGGACTAATGTTGATTTTATACAATTTTAATAAAGTCATAAATCTAAATCTTGAAGAGATCAAGATGTAGCAAGAAGCACAGGATAATTTTCAGCCAATTATTTAATCAATTATATATGTTACAGTAATATATTGCAATATATTTTTAATGTGTATGTAAGATTCTTATCAGCAATGCACAAAAAGTAAAATTATTAGACATTGGTATAGGCCACAACACAACTGTAATTATGGGCCCAGAAAAATCAATAGCTTTAGTAAATGGCCATGCATGACTAATTTTAGTTAAATGGACTTTGAAACACAAGTAACAACATTCAACAGTTCCCACCCCCAAAGAAAAAAAACCTCCAGGAAAAAAAGCCTCCCAAATATTATTTCATGATGAAAGTTGATGGGTATTTCAACAGAGCGAGGACAGGAAAATTTGCATCAGCATTGTAAACGAAACATAGTGAGTACAGCAACAATGGCAACAAGCCGATAATGGTTTTGCACTCCCAAACCAGAGTAGTAACGGGTGAAAGTGCTGTGCTGGCAGCAAAGGAAAACATACACGTGATGGAACAAACAGTGAAAGGCTGCCATGTAAAAGAGTTTGGGTGGTGTACTAAAATCCACACTCCAGACATTCGACGCATGGGAGCACCAGACATCTGAATGCATTTTTACATGAGGTAAAGAAGTGGTGCTTTTGGGCACATTATCCAAACCACAAATGGACCTCTACCAATTCACCATCCTCAAATAGTTACAAAGGAGCTTAATGTTTAATCACTTTCATTATAGCTATGATTGGTCCTGGAATATATTCGTGCTCCATCCATTCCATGTATGGTCGTTTCCCTTTGTCGTTCTGAGAAGAGACTACTCCCTTAGTATAGGTCATAAATTTTCAGTTACTATAGACCCAGTATTGTGTTTTGGCAACAGTGATGCACGGGTTTGTGTGGCGTATCCCTATCTGGTGGCAGAAAATGACCGATTTTAACGTAGCGGTCTAATATTGAAAAACCATGGATAAAGAAATACAAGTATTTTGATTGGGTATTTTCAAAAGTCTGACTTTTTTATCCCCTCAGGCAAACCCGGATTATTTCACATTCTGCTAAGAAAATCCTACCCGTATATTCCTCTTATGCCTCGGGCTCCGAATCAGATCTTTTTGATATTTCAACCATAATAAGTTTGGATTAACTATAGCTATAAACAGAAATCCAACATAGGAGATAGAAAACTGCTTTGTGGAAAAAAGTCAAATTGTGATAAAATAGGTAATGTTATAGGTTTAAGAGGTGCTATGTTGTAACTGCAGGCTCATGGCAAATATGTCCCCACTGATATGGACATTAAGTAGACCTTTGTTAAATCAAATTTAGGCTATAACAGTAAGGTACTCTAGCAGGTTCATTCCATCGTTTTTGTCCTTTAAACGGCTGCCGTTTTGCGTGGCGTCTTTGCGCAGTATTCTTATCAAATTATTTGCATTCCAAAAACATTAAACGATTCTGACAAATCCAAGGCACACAACCACTTTGTTCTCTTCTTCCTTTATTTTACCACACCGTTTCCCTCCATTTTCCCATGCTTTTTCTGCCACCACAATGCGCAACGCACTGCAAGTGATGTAACTGTGACTCTACTCCAAATTTTTCCTATTCAAAATCATAATCACCAGCGTGCATTACTTTATACGCATTCTCATTAAATTTCCATCCACCATGAAAGAACCATATGGATGTGGGTGTGGTGTTTGTGTGTGTGTGTGTGTTTGGGGTGTGTGTGTGTGTGTGTTTTTGTTCACAAATGAGGAGATAAATGTGTATAATGACAAAGGTATGACGTAGGTATTACAAGGAGACGGTGACTTTTCAGTACATTACCCCAGTCCCCACTTTCCAAAACATTTATAAATCACACAGAATGGAGTGTAAAATCTGAAATAGCACAAAGTCTCCAGTAAGGGGTAGGTTTAGGTGTAGGGTTTGGTGTAGGGCAATAGCACATACAGATCGTACAGTATGAAAACCATTACGCCTATGGAATGTCCACTCTTTTCAACAAAACCACCTTTGTGTGTGGGTGTGATTACCTGGGGGGAAACGAGATAGAAGTCAACTTGATGAACAGGAGCTTAGAGTCCTACAAGCTATCCGAATACTGGAAGCATGATCCAATCATCCAAATATTTCATAACCGGACATTTAGAGCTTTGTGAAGAGGTGCAAACTCTTGCATAATCAATGTAACAAACCTATGCCAGCTAAAACAGCAGAGGATTAGGAAAACATGGCCCTTTTAAGTATGTCCTTCCAAAACTCAATGATGCTCTCACACAAAATGGCACAAAGCATTTCCTCCATGATATTTCTGTAATGTCATTTGGAATGTAGTTGGAAAGTTAGTTTGGAATTTTTCAACCTGAGTGCTAAAGAGTGTGAGCGCAGATTTTCTGTTTTGTAAAAAAACAGCCCACTGACTGAATTTGCCATAATTTGAAAAAAAGAAAGAAAAGAAAAGAACAAGAAAATCTGTTTCAATTTAAATCTCCGTGTTAGCTAGTTACATCTAAATTACAAGTCTCTCCAAATGAGACACCTTAAGGGTTGAGAAAAACCGAGAGAAAGAAAATTGACTGAGTTTAGATTGTACTAATGCGTAGGCTAATTTTCACACCTAGCACCACAAACTTCCAATTTAGACATGATTGCCCTGCGGGTCACAACCCATTCAATCTCACATGTAACAGACTAACATTAATTAGCTATATTGACATCTGGACCAGTCAAACACACAATATATATTTTGTTTGCTAGATTTAACAATTACTCTGTAACACCCCAGGAAGCCGAGCAGGCCCCTGGTTCCATAACAACCCTGACATCAGATACTTTTACGACCTTGTGGAATGTGAGCAGAGACTCTCACTGCATTTCCCAGAAGCAAGAGGCACAAATGCACAATAGAAATGGACTTTTCTACTAATTAAATCATAGGAAAACCTTTCTTTGAATGAAAAGTGTATCCTTCAGGTCATTGTGTATATTATTTTCATTGTGTATTTTGTCTTTGATATTTTTAGACTGTTTTAGTATGCTTGTGAGGGAACCCATTTCTGTCATCCTTTCACTATAAGTAACTCTACCATGTTTAGTATCTATTAATTCATATTCGGATGATCTAATTGAGAATGTATATTATGTTTATACCTATGAAACATAGGGGCAAGAGTCGTTATAATTTATACAACTCATATGCACATTAACCAGCTTTCTAACAAAGGGCCAAAAAAATGCCTCATTATCTCAGAAACCTTCCCCTTGAGATTCCGTACTTCCTCCATTGGGACACGCCCACTTGAGAGCCGTGAATCTTTCACTTTTCCAGGCCCCACTTCGTTACCGCTCATGGGTGGTGTTGTTTTTAAGTCTGAGAGGATGTGGAAGGAACGCTCTCCCCGATACCCTAGCTCGTGCAGGCCTCCAGGCCTCTATCTTTCCATTAATCAAGATTCTCTGACTCAAAATTGGTTCTTTGACCCAAAATTCAGCAAAGATCAACTGGAAACCTAAAGATTGCATCAGGAATCTCTTTCAGAAGACGAGACTTGCAAGTATCAAACTTAATCTTATTAATTAGGTATCATTTGCACCTTTTACAAAGGTGTGTTTGAACTAAGAAAATTATGTTTCCTTCAGGCTGTAGATCTGCTGAATATGCAAATGGTCAAATCACACTTGCGGGTTCCCCCCAAAAAAAAATTTTTGTTGTTTGCTCATAACTGGAGTCCTTAATCATGCAGATTTATGCTACAATCTTTTGTAGAATTGTACAGTAAGAAAACTATTTCCCTTAACCAGGAAATTAACGATCTTAGAATTGACAAGACAGTTGACCATGAGAGGTCAGCTAAATATCTACAGCGTATCTAAAATATTCATAATTAATTATAACTAGTTATGATTAATTATTCATATGTCTCATGACTCTATTTCGTTACATTTTAAGAAACCAAGTTGTTTTTTTTTTTTGGGGGGGGGGGGGATGAACACTAACTTATGATTTCTATATAGTAACGCCTTGTTTCTCATATTTCGTTCTAAACCTAATTCAACCTGTAATGACGCCTTCACAATGCCACACACAACAACAAAAAGATAAAGGACTTAAACATCCTTTGAAAACCTTGCCACATGGGCATTTCTCCCTTACCTAGTCATGTGTATGACCTTTATTGAAATTGCTTTTCACTGGAATAGGTCACCAGATTCAAAGGCACGGAATGGACGAAATAATAGGTTGGTCTCTGTTCAGCACACACTGAATACAGCAGGTTGAGCTTTTACTTGGCTTTTGTTAAGCTTTAGGGCCATGTGCAAAGGCCAGCTGCAGGAGTCTTTCTGTGGTCTGCCCGGAAAGAAGCAGGTAGAGGAAGAGGTGGAATAGGGATACAAATGAAACAAAAAGTAGAAAAAAAAAAAGATGTGTGTATTAACCTTCATGCAAAGTATATGCATGGGCATTAATTGAGGCATTGCGACTAAACACAAACAGCTCTTTCCACAAATACGGTACAAAACAAGGGCCTGAAAATTACCATGAAATCAAAATTGACCATTTTTTGTTTTCAATAGAAGGTTGCAGTCTTTATTTTTAATCGATTTATCCATGCACACTTTTTTTTTTATTATTCATGTGCCTTCATAATCGTCAATCAAAAATATTAATTTCACCTTCCCCCCGCGATTTCTTCTCGGATGACTCAGATGACTGATGATCGTAATTTTCATTATGCCAACTTTAAAGTTTTGTTTGGCTTTACAACAAAATATCCAGCAGAACAAAATCATGCTGTGCACATTTTGCATACAAAATATAGGACAGAGCTAAATATGATGTTTTTGGTACTGATGTGACAACTTATGTTTTTAGCTTTTTTTTTTTTTCTTGTTTCATAATTTATCTAAGATATCCAAGTTATTTTTCTGTAACTAGAATGGCATCAGCAAGGGATTCTTTTTTTTGTATACTGTACACTTTGTATACACGGTGAGCCCTATTGAAAAAGATTTTAAAGAATAAGAATAAATAACATTGTCTCACGCACACAAACACACAAAAAAGGGCTCCAGAAGTATAATATTGGGTGAGAAACCTAATATACTGTACAGATAAGCACAAAACCCCTATGTTTAATTCCATCACACCGCACTGCACAAAGGCAGTTCTCCTTGGATTGAAAAAATACAGTTTCATCACCTCCACGCAATGAGTGATTGTTCCTGGGGGTCTAGGAAGCCCTTTTCAGTTAGCCACCCTTGGGTGGAACAGAGTTTCAAAGTGAGAGATTAAAGAGCCGTGCTAGGACACTGTGCCCTTCCTACCCAAAACTCTTTCTTGTTACAAACTTGCTGAATCTTGCGTACAGTACAATAACAAACTCCACTTGATTTAATATAGAGCAACAAAGCACAGAAACACAATATGCATTATTCAGGAAGGACATTAATGAAGCATCTCTGCTATTACTGACCTGCATACAAATACAGTTTTATGAAGTGTTATCCCTTATATAGCAGGTTGCGCAGTTTTAAACTAGACCTATTTTCTTTCTTTCAAATGATGAAATAAACCTTAAGAAAAAAGAAATTTTAATTGGTGAACTATATTCAAAATTCCAAAGGTTTGGTTAGTGCCATCAGACTGATATTTCTGACAAATAAATGAGCTCTTTCCTTTATAATCACCATTAAAGCGAATTAACTCAAAACTGTGAAAACACTATTAATCTTATTGATTAAAAGTAAATATACAAGAGATTTTTAAGAACCAGCTTGTGCTTTATAATTTCAGCATTGGTTAACAAAACCAAAATCCCTTTACATTATTATTTCTGATCTTTTACAAAGATGTAAAAGGTATTCTTACGTAAACGCGTATATTTTACAGCTACAAATGTGTACAGAAATATTTTCATTCTTGGATATAAAATATTCTTTTATCACTTTGAATCGATTAGATACCAAACAAAACATGTTTTGACAAGAGTCGGAATTACAGAAAGATGCCATGTACCATGCAAAAACATAAGAAAAGCTCCTGATAAAATAAAGGGGAAAAAAGACACTGATGAAATTGATTTTCCTCTGAAATACAGAGATGTCTGTAATGATTGTTTATCTTTTGCTAGCTGCCACTTACAGAAGCCAAAGATGAGCCGCACAGGCTGATAAAAAAAATGACCTGTGTGAGACTTTGAGAGAGAAATCATATTTCACAGAAATGTTATATTTTTGTAGCACCCAAAGATATGTGGGTCTAATTCAAAAACAAAGCCGAGGATATTTGTCTGTCTACAGATTAATTAGCTGATGGTTATAGAAACAAATCTCTCTGGGTGCATTTATATATTTTTTTAATAGCTATCCTGTATCACTGCTTCTGAGTCTGTCATATTGTAATATGGTAGTTAAATGAGGCTGCTGCGGTAAGTCAACCTCATTATTTTCATTCACATAAACAATTGTGTAACTAAGTGGACAGAAGCGATGGCCGTGTCATCTGCTACGCCCTTAGGAGACATTAAGCAGAAAGTGGATGGCACATATGACTTCTACAATCACTCAAAAACATTTGATGTCTTTTATGACCAACATGAACAACAATATCCAATTAACACCCAGACAGGCCTCACTCAGATGGAGAGCATGTTGGCAGAAGTTCGTTGAATGTTTTCTCATCACATTATTTCCTTTTTTCTATTCCGTTTCGGCTTTCAACTCAATCCGAGTGGAACCTAATAATGGGGTTTTACGGCAGGAATGTTAAATCAGCAGTCGTTGGGAGACTGCAGTCTGAAATATGATAACATTCAAGCAGTGAAATTGGTTGACTACTAAAGTAAACAAAACTTATTTTGTCCTCTAATGTGAAAAGGGCAATTCACGGGATGGAACTATATATTCAAAACATCTCAAAGTCTTCCCTGAAAACCAAGCATTGTTATGAAAATGACAGTCTGCACTAATTGGCTGAAGAAGTGTCCCAGACAAAAGTGAAAGTAAATAAACAAACAAGACTCACTGAAACCTGACACATGTGCCCTTCGCAGCCAGTATGCAAGGCATCAAGGAGACCAAACATTTCTTTCATTACCATTAGGGACAGGACCTCCTCAACCTTGGAAAGCTCAAGGGACCATAAGACCGAAACTTTACGATCACACTCTTGATACATATAGTAATTATTTTAAGTTAATGAGGAAAGTAGGTAATGGCTGTTTCTGAATATGCACACTTCCCTACTATAAAGTAAGTGAAAAACAGTATGTCAAAAGTCTCATAAGGCCATGGGAGAGAACTTGTGAATGTCAGTGAAGACACATAAATTATGCTGTAAGTTACATGCAACGACAAATGTAGTATGTTCGGATTAGATTCATACTACATGCTTTGATACTTCATGGAACACTTATTTAACAGTCGCAAAGCAAGTACTTATTCAATATAAGTACTTGAGGGACCATTTCAACCGGGGCCCCCAAATGACATTGTTGTGAGCCCCTCTCAGCCTCTGGGCCCTATGCACTCTGACCCCTTCCCAACCCATTGTGATCCCCCTGATGACCAAAATTTTTAGTTATGAAAAGTTACATGCTCAGGTGCTGCCAGTTGACATTGCAAATAGTTATACGTATGTATGCATTTCTTTTTTACTGTGTGGTGATTAAAACATAAAAAAGGAAGAAAATAATAGACAGGCCAATGAAGTGTAGGAAATCAAGGGTGGTATACACAGGTGAAGTGTCTACACAAATAATACTTTTTCAAAGAATGAAAAACTCAATCCTCATCTGTTAAAGCATGCAATGTCATATTGGAGCGCTCTCCTTCTCCGCCTGCTCTCAGCATTAGTATGTAAATAGAAAGTGGATCCATGGATATGACAAGTAGGAACATCCCTTTAATTAACTCTAATCCGCTTTAGACCTGCTTGGCAATCTATTCCCAGAGTCTGCTACATGTCGCTTCATTCATAACTCAAAGACACCTGCATATTTCCATTGCGCTAGATTAATTCAAACAGAAAGATTTTTTAAGTTGCACGTGCGTGGATTTCTGTCAAGATTTATTATGAGTGGTTTTTTTTCTTTCTTTTCTTTGAGCAAAGATTGCCTCTGTGAATGTGAATGAAACTTTCTCTGAATGCTGCTTACACTAGGGACATATCAACTGTGTTAACTGCATTAAAAAATCTGAAATATGTTTCTTGTTTTCCAGTAATATTTATAATCATCCCTAAAACACAATTTGAAGCAACTGTATGTAGTTTTGTGTATTTTGTGACTTTGGAGCCCCCTACTAGTGAATGGAATTCACTGTCGCAAATATATCACTGTCATAATTAGAGTGGATTTGGATAAATGCTGTAAATCAGTCCGCCCTGTTCACGGAATTTCATATCCACTCAACAAACGTACATAAGAAATGTTCCAATTTGTGCACTTATGCACTATTCTATGCTGTCTGGTAGTATAAATAGTGTGAGTACACAGTGCATAGTGTATAGTGCATCATATACTATACTCTCAAAACAGACATAAAGTCAGTGTACCATCAGAATAATGTTGTAACTGATATTTCAAGGTAAAAAAAATTTAATGAAAAAAATAAAATAACTTACATATAGTGGAAGTTTACTAAATGTACTTTTAATACCTACTTTCATTGAGAAGCAAAATTGGTTTGTTTTTTTTTGTACCCCAGACTGTTATATTTTTCTTATTTTAAATTTTCTTTAAGCACAAATCTAAAAGAATGCATTGAGTTTTATGATTTAAACAAGAAAAGAAAACATGTATAGGTATATACTTTTACTGGAAAGCAAACCAAAATTACAGATTAAAAGCATGATCAGTTTTGCGACACATGATTATGTTTAAAGTATTTCCTTCTTCTTCCGTTCAATTATACAATTAAAAGTGACCCCAAGTTTAATCTTTGCTGTTGTTGATTTCTAAAAGCTCATTTAAAATTCTTCAAGTGAACATGCATAAACTGGGCTCTTGACTTCAAAGCGACAGGGATACAGCTTTTCCCTAATTAACACCTCAATTTAAAGCCAAAAAGATCTCAGACAGTTAGGTTTGACCGCATTTTCACATCCAGGTTCTGTGGTTTTGCTATGCATTCATAT
Organism: Sinocyclocheilus anophthalmus; assembly: GCA_018155175.1. Lineage (NCBI taxonomy): Eukaryota > Metazoa > Chordata > Actinopteri > Cypriniformes > Cyprinidae > Sinocyclocheilus > Sinocyclocheilus anophthalmus. The sequence continues at coordinate 23,481 of JADLZN010009809.1, forward strand.
AATCACAGGGTTAAGTCAGAGGTGAGGAAATTCATCAATGCCTTTCTCTTAATTATATCCTTTGACAACTCATGGCACCTTGCTGACATTGGGTTATTTAACTGTGAGCAATAATTAGAATATAGCTGTTGCAATCAAGACCACTGCTGAGGTCTGCCAATGTGCAATTTGCTAAGAGAATTCATAAATTGATTCCCATGCCAAACATGTGATAGAGCAGGCTATCTTTAGTGAGCAAAATTAGTTTAGACTCATATCATCAGCATAATGTGCTGTTTAAAAATCAACAGCAAAACAAGCTATTTGCAAATTTATAAACGCATCACATTAAGGCAAAAGGCTGTACAAACTGGTCAGCCGAAGTCACAAAATAAAACCGATTAAGTCTAATGAGATTCAAAATAAAACATTTTAGTGACCCGAATTCCTGAAAGCATCCATGATAAGAAGGATAAACAAGACACACTAAAAGCACTTTATTTGTGGCATGAGTGTTGGGTGTAGTCGACTGAATAGATATCGACTTGGAACAAACATACCTTGATTGAGCTAAGAAAGTGAAAATGAAACACCATGGCTCATGCTCAATTTGATCAAATCAAAACCTGAAGACAGATAAAGCTTTTCGATGTTCAGACACATCCTCTTTGGCATGGGCTATAAATAGGGAAGGCTGTAGGTAGTATGTGACAGACAACAAAGCCTCAGTATGAAATATTTTCAAGTTGTTATATCTCATAAACAGCTGTTAGGGTAAAGGTAGCTAAAATTGACCTTGTGGAGGAACAACTAGCCCAGGGGTGGCGAACGTCGGTCCTGGAGAGCCGCAGCACTGCAGAGTTTTGCTTCAACCCTAATAAAACACACCTGAACAAGCTAATCAAAGTCTGAAGGGTTACTAGAAAGCTACAGGCAGGTAGGTTTAATTAGAGTTGGAGCCTGTTACTCTGCAGGGCTGCGGCTATCCAGGACACATCAGTTGGCAGAAGTAGACGCAGACTAGAACACTTCTATGTAGCTAGCAGTTCAACCGCCTTTATGCTACCTTCCACGTGCTTTCAGTCGGGAAATTGGACCTAACGGGGGCTTCTGAAGTGGTTATTTACAACTGGGGAACTCTAGATCAATTTTGTACCGCGGTTCTGAGTTTGGCAGACCATAAAACTTGAAACATAGCGGTAGTATTGTGAAGTTTTTTCCACAACATCGATCATATGCGTTCTCTTGCTTATAGTCAAATATATGTAAAGTATATATAACATAAATAAATCTGATGTATGAATGGATGCTACATTTCATAAAACATTTGTATCGACCAAATAAATCTACATAACCTTTGGCTTTAATAAGATTCCAGATGAAAATCATGAAAGGTCGTAATCAGGATCCTGCTTTCTGACAACAAAACACCCACGTGACAAACTAGTATCGAACATGACAACTAGTAGAAAATTCTATAAGTGGGAAGTAGGAAACTTTTCCAATAGCAAAGAAGGCCAGCCTATCTACGACTTACAGTCTACAATGGCAGCACTGTAAAAAGGTCCTGTATGATCGTAAATTTTCACAACTAACAAACAATGCACCAAACGTGTTTATTGAATATGTTTACATTTGCGCCCGCGCAAGTCTATTCAGCAGTCAAACAATGGTTGTGTTAAAACAGTACAGTCCATTGAACACACTGTACTTTTATCACTCACAGCCTCCTTTTCATATTAAAAATTAAATATGGCCCTATCCACGAGCCATCCACCACCAGGGAGTGACTCAACGGAGATGTTGTACATGCCCACCGCAGACCGTGGTGACCGGCCTGCTGCAACACACAAGCCTGAAACTGAGGAGAGGAAAGGAAAGGACATTGCCTCAGAGACCCCCCCTACCGTGTCGACTAGGCCCCCCCCCCCCCCCTCTGTGAGGGCCCTAGCAACACCCGGATCGCCAAGGAGTACTATTGGAGATCGAGGGCTTGGAGGGAAGCCCTGCCCACACTCCCGCCGCTGTGAGTGAGATGAGTCTAGCCTCTGGAGCTTATTATGAGGAACTTAAGGACATTTTTTATGTGGATTTAATAGACTGATTTGGGGAGGTAATACCCAATGTTCATGAATTTCCTTCGAAGTATCCACTGGTTCCATCCAGCTCTCCAGAATCTCCTATGTCTCCTGAGTAATCTGCGGTTATGCCATAGCTTAATCGACGTCCTCACTTCTCCGGAGTCTCGCGGCCTCTTTGGACCAGCTCATGTTTTCCTGTGTTCCCTCCCAGCCTTCACCTCCCGCCTCCTCTCCTCGAACCAGCCAGTTCCTCAGCCATGCCTCCGCTGGTTCCTGTCAGTCCCTCAGCTCCTCCTCAGTCCGCTCCATCCTGTTGTGCGGATCCGCTTCGGGCCTTCCAGTCACCAACTCTGCATAGGCATGAAGATCCCCTGTCTTCGCACCCAGCCACCAAGTCCCGGACTGTACTTAAGTCTTCAGTCCTCCCTAAAGCCTTCTATACACTGCACAATTTTCGTCTGTCCACTTCCACTTTTTTTCAGCACACATAAAAACTGCAACTGCCAAAGTATGAATCATCATGCTCTTTTAGTTTAACACAAGCGCATGCTGATGACGTTTTATTCTTCTATAGTAACGTGCGTCGTAGCCTATGAGTCAAAGTTGTCATCATCATACAGTCTGCATGCATGTCGTACCCAAGTTTATCAGATCCATGTTGCATAGTGTGATTTGCAATGATCTTATAGGACTGCTAAAATCATGCAGTGTGTTCCAGGCTTAAGTCTCTGTCCATTCTCGTTTGTAGTACTGTGGACTTCTCATGATTCACAAGTATTGTGTGATTATAGTCTGTCTCCTTGAATTATTCCTCATTGTGAGAGTTTATATTATATCATGTTACATAACAAAATAAAATAAATAAAATGTAAAGACTTATTTCAGCTAACTGCCCAAAAAAACAACACAATTCTTAACCTAAAAACAAAATTAAAATGGAAAATATTACATATTACAGTTTTTCTCAGTCGCTTTGGTACATTTCTCGAATCATCCTTGACATTTGCAAAACAGTAAGTGCATTTCTCAAAACAACTCGTACAAATAGCAAAACACCATGGATTACCTGCAAAAGCCAGTCTCTTGCTCAAAATCCTTAGTTCATCTCTCAAAAATAAATATCTGTGTCAATGAACATGTCAGTGCCATCAGAATGACAAGTCCTTGAGTCATTGTGTACGGATAAGACAAGTCAAATTGCTTAGTAATGTTGTCAATATAACAGTGTACTCTGGAGGGATGTTCTGATGTAAACTATGGCTACAGTTTTGATGACAATTATTGTAAATTGTAGGTTACACCTTAGTGTATGTGGGAGTTTGATTGCAAGAGACTGGACAATATTCACATTTATGCTTTTACTGTAGACCATGTCATTGCGATACAGAAAGGAAAAGACAGCACTGCATAGCACAAAGAAAAAAAAAAAAAAGTAGAAAATGTGAACATAGGACAATCTCCTTAGGGAAAACTGTAAATGCAGTGCTGTAGGAATTACAGTGCAGTCTTCCTACACCTCCTGACGTTCCGGTCTGTTGGGCCACAAATTCTCATCCACATCACAACGAATATCTTCTCTTGCGATGCAGCGTGGAAAGAATCTTTTAGAGTGTCTTATCCAGCCTCTGCAGGCAATGGCTGTGATGTCATCACATGCTGCATCCATGGCAGCCAGAAGGGTCATCTGTGTATGTGGCTGGCGATCATATACTTTCCATCTCCATGCTGAGAAAAATTCCTCAATGGGGTTAAGGAATGGAGAGTAGGGTGAGAGGAACTCCATCAGCATCCTGTTGTGGGCTGCAAACCATTGCCTGATGTTGGAGCGATGGAAACTGACATTGTCCCAAACTATCACGTACTTTGGCAGGTCATCTCCAATCTGACCCCTCTCTTGTTCAGGGATGAGATCCCTGTAGAGAGTGTCTAAAAAGATGACAAGACACTCTGTATTGTATGGCCCAATAATGGGAATATGCATTAGCACACCATTCTCAGAGATAGCAGCACCCATGGTTATGTTCCCGCCCCGTTGGCCTGGCACATCAACTGTAGCTCTGTGGCCGATGATATTTCGACCACGCCTTCTGCGTTTCGTTAGGTTGAAGCCAGCCTCACCATGTAGATGAAGCTGTGCGGTGGTTCACTTGCTTCCAGTTCCATTATACGCTATATCCAGAAGACACAAAATTAGTTTTATGAATTACATGTATTTTCATTTTGGCCAAGATACAGTTACATCAAATGTATACAGCACATATTGCATCTTCTTTTCTACAGCCATAACAAATGTGTAAAGGTCACACTTACTGTACTGTATATCACTATACGATGTTGTACTGTTTACTGTGATGTACAGTTGCTGCATGCTCATACATGTTTTACCTGTACATACTGGTAGCGCAGCTCCTTCACTCTTTCACCATTTCTTTCAAATGGAACAGTGTACAGCTGCTTCATATTAATTTGGTGTCTTTTCAGCACCCTGTCAATGGTTGAGATGCTGACTGTTTGGATGTTTTCAAAGACGTTGTTGTCCTCTATAATGGCACTCTATATCTCCCTTAAACTTATGGCATTGTTTTCTACAACCATGGTGCAAATAGCCTCCTCCTGTTCAGGTGTGAAAAGGGGCCCTCTGCCACCCCTGTGAAGTTGTCTTGCAGTCCTATGTGGAAAAAAATATAGTAATGCAAAACACAAAATAGAGTAAGATAAAATGTCACTGTTTAAAGTATACTTACTGTATATTGTAAAATGCAAGTGGAATACTGTAATATTGTATGAAGCATTACAGAAAGTATACAGTATTACAGTACAGTGCCTATTGTTAGATTGCATACCTGTTCTGTCGACGAAAAGTCTGAATGATTGAGGACACAGTTGTTCTCCCAACATTTGGCTGCACCCTTCGACCAGCCTCGGCCATTGTAAGCCCATGATTGAGAACGTGGTCTACAAGTGTGGCTCTTATCTCATCAGGAACATGATATGTCCTCGACCTCTTCTGCTTCTTCCTCTGTTTTGCCTCCCAACTCCTCCGCCACGCAGCCTCACTCCTCTTCCTCTTCTTGTCTCTGGCTGTTGACCCCGTCCAATTCCTTGTCCTTCCATTGTCAGACATTGAAACATTGTGTTGTGCTCCGGTTATATATATACTTGCCAGTTGATGGTTCATGAGATGCACCTTCGTTAGAGAAAATCAAGATTCACCTGGGAGCAATTTACCAATGCAGGACAGATTTAGAAAAAAACTCTAATGGAAATGTATAGAAATATGGTTGACATATTATGACAACTTGTTCAACCATTTTGCATGTAAAGACTTATGCTATGAACTAATGCCTAAATGTTGTGGGGGGGTGAGACTATTCAACAGAGACCCATTATAATACATTTTGATCAACATGACATAAGCAATTGATAATGTAGGAAACAGCAGAGAATTGTACATAATCATTTGCATGGATGTACCAAAGCATTTGCAACTTGTTCAAAGAAATGAGAAACTGCTTTTTTGAAGTGCACAAGTGACACAATGATGTGAAGATTGAACAGGTAGTTTTGAGAATTTCAATTCTGATCTGAGAAATGGACCAAAGCGACTGAGAAAAACTGTAATAACAATAACATATTAATAAAACTGTAGTATCTCAAAAATACTAAAATAACACTGGTCTTAAGAACACAGTAATAAAGAAAGAAAGAAAGAAAGTAAGAAAGAAAGAAAGAAACGGCAAAAGAAAGGGAGGGAAACGAAGAAAGAAGAAGAAAAGAAGGAGAAAGAAAGAAAGAAAGAAAAAAGAGAAAGAAAGAAAGAAAAAGAAATGATATGTAAAATATTGGAATTGTGCATTCAGCATTGCAGTGTAAATACCGCATGATGAACCTGTTGCTGTTTATTGTGTGATTAATATCAATTAAATATTATTGATCAAAACAAAAACAAAAGACTAGTCACTGGTCTTGATTTATTGTTTTGTTCTGTAGTTTTACTGACAGGTAAAAATTATGAATTACTTGGAAAAATATTAAGCAATGTTTACATGATTGAGAAAAATTGCACTGTACATACTACTGTCTTAATTTAATATGCATTAATATGAAAATTAATATTATAAATTAAGATGTATTTTCAATAACATTTTAATTTTTGATATTGTATCAAGTTTTTGGTATTAGTGACAGTGGCAACCCAGGTCTTTAGGAACTTACTGTATATGTTTCTATCCTCTCACCTCATCCTATTCTCTTGTAGTTTGCTTAATGAAAAGTTGTTTCTTGATGAACTTTCTTGATGAGTTCCACTCTGCTGGGAATGCATAGTATTAAGAGATAACGCAGTCAGTGTAGCACAGTTAATTTTTTAATGATGTCTGTGTACCTGGCCCACAGTGATCACTACTGTGTCTGCTGACATCTAACAATAAATTAGGTGCTATAAACAGTTCTCTTGCTGACGCCTTGAAACAAAGAAAGCTACATGTGCAGTCCAATAAAGCAAAACATATAGACGGAAGGACGGACGGACGGCAACGGACGGACGGACGGACGGAACAGACAGACAGACAGACAGACAGACAGAGGTCCTGATCCTAATCCAGTTCTGTCACATGTCGTTCCATAGCCAGTTTAAACTAGCAACAGCTAATGAGGAACAAAAAAAATCTACAACTACAACACCTCAAAGTTAGTATGTTTTTAAAGCAGATAACATCACTTTATTTTCCCACTTAAAACAAGCTGTTGACCGCTCTCTTGTCCGTAATTATGCAGGTGTATAATATGTCCTAGCTGGCTTGCTAAAGTCATTTGAGAAGCAGCACTAAGCAAATAAGTTGGCAGTGCAATGTGTTTGTGTGGCAGTGAGGTTCTGCAACAGTAGGTGCATCATGTTCATTTAGACATTATACTATATTGCCATGACCAATGTGAAAGTTAGAAAAGTCCAAAATAATGTTGTAATGTCTGTCCTATCAAGCTATTCTTATTATATCTAAATAATAAATGCTCATTTGTTGCATTTTAAAGAGTTTAAGTGGTCAAAAGTGTTGAGTTTTACAAATGGTTTGACAAAATTATGAACATTTTATGAAGCAGATTAAGCAGGAATAATTTAATGTTTGTCCTTGTAAAGTACTAACATGTACCTTCAAGGTACTAATATGTACCATTTAGGGCGAAATGGGGTTACAAAGTCGACATGTACGTTTGTTTTTGTTTTATGTCAGTGACCGCTTTGTGCCTTTTGTACCCTTTAGAAAGGTTCTAATATGACCCTTTAGGCATTAATATCTACTGTGTCGTAATAATATACACCATCAAGGTACTGGGTAAATATGCACAAAGATGTCCGAGTGTCAGCAGTTTTGTATCTTTTTTTCTGAGAGTGTAGCATAGAGAATGTCACATTTGTTTATTTTGATCATTTGGGCATTACAAATGGTACATAGTACATTAATTTTTACAAACCTTCAAAAAGTAAGTATGCCCTAAATGAATCTCAAACCCCTGATGATTTCATTCAAGTAGTCTACAAACACCATCGTAATGTTTTCATGTCCTCCGCTAACAACAAGCTCAGATGGTGCTTTCCAAGACACAATGAGAGACATGCAGTTTGTGTGATAGGACTAAATTACTTCTCCATCTTTAAATTTTCAATCACATCATGGTTGGGATAAGCCTCCAAAAACACCTGTGAGCATCGCAGTAGTGCAGCGAACGTATTTGTGCAGCCTAGTTTCCACCAGCATTCTAATGATTTGCTCGTTATCAATTTTGCAGTGGGATTGCACATTCTGTGCTGTGATGTAGGCTGAGCTAATTTCAATTTTGTCACGGATAATGCCACTTCATTTTCTGCTGTAAAATTCCAAACAAAACATCCATCAAACTCCCCCCTACGATGTTGTACTTGACAAGGCATTTAAAAACAAAAAACACTTTACAATCTGAAGAGGGGGACCACTGGCACAGTGGTGGAGCTCCTATGGCTGTGCTGGCCAACGGGCTGCAAAACCACATTCTGCATGTGTTGTT